>JAVTVY010054873.1:0-28886 GCA_036873755.1 Hanleya hanleyi | reverse complement strand
AAAGTACTAAATGAGAATCAAGCCTTATTGGATGTTAAAGAAACGATGTTTATAGAAAGGTATGGGTCCGAATTAAACGGATCACATAGACCTTGAATATATTTGTTATTTTGTTTGTTTAACAACTTTGTGAAATTAGATTTCATGCAATACATGTACGTATTTATCAAACTGTTGAAGCATGTCATATCCTGAAACCCACCTCTGCTTCGCAGACCAATTATGTTTGATTTTGATTATTGTTTACTGTATGTATTGTACTCGTTTGAATTATCCCTTTTAATCTCTCTTTTCATGTTTATTGTGACCAACTGTTTCTATTAATGTCAGCATGTTATCAAGTCACTGCTTGCTTAAGCCAGGCACGTCGTCTAGCGACCGTTGTGTCCTGTATTTGTATATATACCAGTCTGTCATTTGAAAACAGTATTCCTTGAAAAGAACATTACGTTCGAAACTGCAGTCGGAATATAATGATGTAGAAAGTTGAGAAGGTTTTTTCGTTATTTTTCTTATATTACTGCTCCACGCCAGCAAACTTCTTTTTTTACCTCAATCTGTATATATATAGTAATTATGTTTGTCAATGTCAATGCCCTTCAATCTCAATCAGTAGATATATTAATGATGTGTGTGTCAATGTGAATGTCCGTCAATCTCAATCCGTGTATATATTAATGATGTGTGTGTGTCAGTGTGTGTTCGTCAATATCAATCTGTATATATATATTAATGATGTGTATGTCAATGTGAATGTCCGTCAATCTCAATCTGTGCATATATTAATGATGTGTGTGTGTCAGTGTGTGTTCGTCAATATCAATGTATATATATATATATATTAATGATGCGTGTGTCAATGTGAAAGCCCGTCAATCTCAATCTGTGTATATATTAATGTGTGTGTGTCAGTGTGTGTTCGTCAATATCAATCTGTAGATATATTAATGATGTGTATGTCAATGTGAATGTCCGTCAATCTCAATCTGTGTATATATTAATGATGTGTGTGTCAATGTGAATGTCCGTCAATCTCAATCTGTGTATATATTAATGATGTGTCTGTGTGTTCGTCGATATCAATGTATATATATATATATCAATGATGCGTGTGTCAATGTGAACGTCCGTCAATCTCAATCTGTGTATATATTAATGATGTGTGTGTGTCAGTGTGTGTTCGTCAATATCAATCTGTAGATATATTAATGATGTGTATGTCCGTCAATCTCAATCTGTGTATGTATTCATGATGCGTTTGTCTGTGTGAGTGTCCGCCAAATCTGTCTGTATATATTAATGATGTGTGTGTTTGTGTGTCAATGTGAGTGTCTGTCAATCTCGATCTGTGTATGTATTAATGATATGTTTGTCAATGTCATTGTCCATAAATCTTGATCTGTATATTGATGCGTGTGTGTCAGTGTGTATATATTAATTATGTGTGAGTTAATGCGCGTGTCCCTCAATCTAAACCGATGTATATATTAATCGTGTTTGTGTCAATCAATCTCGATCTAAATATGAAATAATGAAATATGTGTCAATCATGAACGTGAGTGGTCGCCAATCTCAGTCTGTGTATATATCAATAATGCGTGTGTCAATGTGAGTCTCTGTCAAGCTCAATCTGTGTATATGTTAATGTGGTAATCAGTCAGACTCATTCTGTAATTTATCATGTCTCCTGATTCTGCTGACGGCGTCTTTGTATAAATGTTTTTCTGCTGTATGAATATTATATAAAAAAAGAAAAGAAAAAAAAGCTGAATGTTTAGGGCCTACCACCGCATTTCGAGTTCAAATCTTGCCTTGTGTTCTGGTCAAATATAGTCTCACATGAGATAATTACTACTCTCGACCATAACCTGATCCTATCCCGGAGGGTAAAAGTGATAACAAGACCGCTTGTGGTAGCTGCTGATAGAGAAATAGACGAGACCGAAGAATATTTTGTGCACGGGACCTTGTTTGTCGAATGAAAATTTGGAGATTGTTTTGGTAATTTCTCCGGTTCTGGTACCATTGGTTAGTTAGGCCAGGCGAACTACTTTCACCGTAAGGAGGACCGAGGAAACTGCCCTGTGAGATTAATATTGTGATCAGACAATACAATTAGAACAGAAAACACATTTCATCTATTTGACCAGACCAGGAATTTATTTGTTTTAAAGCGAAACACACAAAATTGATTCACGCCTCAAATTGAATGTCTTTCAAGTGTGTCAGTATTCTGAATTGTTTGAGTGTCCCATTCTGTGATTTCTGTATGGATATGTTAAGAAATAAGAAACTGTTGCCGGAAATTGTCTCAAAGACACAACACCGCAAAGTTGGGGCGAGGGTTTCACCCTTCTGACCGATCATCTGTGACGTTGGTCATGACGTCGTTGGGGGAGCGCCATCATCGTCCCAAGATTTCGTCACTGGTAATGATCCCGTCGCCTGTAAGAAGACAACCGAAACAAAATTAGCAAAACAGAAACACAATTCTCTCTTGAGATATTTCCTCATTTTAATCCAAATTAATGTATTGCCTTTCAAATAAGGGCAGAATATATCAAGAAATCGACAGGAAATTGACAGAGATAAATCCTTGAGTACAGAGAGATTAGAACGAATTAGATGCTGAAGCCAAGTTAGATGCGGTAAACTAAATCGTGAGTGACGCATGTCACTGAAAAGCAAATCTCTCAAAAAACATGGAGATCGCGTAATATACACAGCATAGCCCACATAGACTCGCTGAGTACCTCTATCGTTGGTCAAGTCTCCGTGTGTGTGGATAATATAGTAATATAGATCAACGCTGATGTGTAATATTCACGTTCACCGGTTCTTCTTCGGTATTTTTTCCTGATTGACAGGGCTGTGTAAATCCTTTCTCCACCCGGACATTTGGTTTGACAACGATGAACGTTGACAGAATGACATAACAATATGCTTGCTGCAAATCGTATTGATTTCTGTGTAGACAGAAATTGCGGAATACATCAGGGAGTTCAGGGGGAGTAAGCGAAGCTTGAACTATTTAATAACAGTAAATGCACCCAAGGGAACATTAAAATGGCGGCACACATTTACTGGCAAATCCTTGTCAAGTTACATTTCCTGTTTGCCTCAGTGATTATTCTGGAGGGAAAAGTAAAAGAAGCTTTTAAATCATCATAAAGTAATTTCATTATAGCTGTTATTTACCAAAGAATGATATCAAAAAATGACTACACGGATCATCAAAGTCTGTTGACCAATCTCTCCAGTTGTCCACAGATAATAAATGTATTCTAGTGGTCTGACAAACTCTAATCATGGTGATGCACAGCCTAATACAACTGGAATATATCACATTATAGCTTAAGAGAGGTCCTCCAACTGTACGAGCTATATTGTGGCATATTCATTAAGACCCAGTGGACCTGACGATAACCTCATTTGGACGTCCGCCAAGCATAGCTCCGTGAACCGATGTAGATTGTCGCAAGCTGATGGGGCGGGACCTATAACAATCTCTGTGAGTCAGAAGGAGTTGCGCTCACATCAAACAACTGTGAATTACCCCCAAACACCCAGTCCTTCATAAGTACACCCAGATATAATATCACGAAATATTGTAAGTTATTCTGTCCCTGCGAGTTTGATACTGAATTTTATCCTGTTTCCTGGCGAAAATGACACACGACTGCTTATTTTTACGAGCAGCCTTTTAAACTCTGGAAAGAGGTGAGATAAATGGTAAATATGGTGTAAAACTTGCTAACCAAAAACGGGAAAAGTGAAAAAGAAAACGGTTGGAGACGCGCCAAATATTTTGAAATATTCGGAATCAGAATTGTGGATTTCGTCATATTTCTAATCTTGTCTTTTGCTCGAAATGATAAATCAAAAGAGCGTACAGCGCTATCGAGTTTGATCGCCGACTCTTCGGCTGAACGACGGAGTCGAGTCGGCGAAAACGACAGCACAGTTTTCGAACAGAAAACATTTGAATTTGGTCAATCTTGAATTAAACAACGTATTTTAAGAATGTTTAGCAATTGGTGATTGGAGGGGCCAGTATCACAGCACAAATAGGCGAGGGTCCAGGGGCCGGCCAGGCCCCGGAAGCTCCAGGGATCTTATATGGCCGGAGACGCGTTCTAGCCTATTTCCGAGTAATAAAAAAGAAATCTTCACATGTGTAAAGCCTATTTGCTTTGCCTGTTTTGTCGTTTCTCACAACATTTATTTTTTATATTCCCCGTCCTGAAAACGAGGATGTTCGTAAGTAGAAATAATTTAAATATTAGATATACATGTTTTCAATCGAAAGGTTCTTTAAGCTTTGATCAAGTCACCAATACAGATGTTTTCTACTGGTTGGGGATCCGAACACAGGTCAAATTATGAGTGTGAATTAGCCATCCTCCATATTGCGCTTCTGTATATTACTCTTATCTCCATACCAGGCTGTAGGCAGATTATGGCAGTACAGTTATTACTGGAACCGTCCGTTTAAAATATCAACCAGTGAACGGACGGCGTTTTGGGGGAATCTCGGTATAATTAGATGAAGGCCCAGTTTATATAGAGAAGAAGCTGAAGGACAAACTCTTTGAAGTTCGAGACGAAACACCATGAGGGCGTATCTTAAATAAAACAAATTCTCGGATAGCGTATAAACATCTGACTTCAAGTCAACCAGATGGAGACATTGCTTGGCGCTTAATTCGTTCAAATATGGTCATGTTAGAAGAAGTCATAAGCTCACGAATTGAAGTGGCTGATATTAGTTTCGGTGTACAAGCTATCCGTCATGACTAGGATTTGATCGACGAACCATGATTTGATTTGGATGATGGCTGAGCAAGGATGCCACTCATGCTTATTGAAAAGTAAAATGTGCATTCAATACAGATATAGGGTTTTTAATCTGTCTCTGCCTTTTTTTTAGCTGAAATACACTAACGTACCCTTTCCAGATATTCCAGGGACAGTCGGACATATTATCGGTCAGATTTGATAACCGGCATATTCTTTATTTGCAGACCTGTCGCTGGCAGAACACTCGAGCCAACCACCTCGCTTGGGGGTCTAATAATACCCCAGTCACCATTCAGATTTTTGGTCAGGATTCCCGGTCGCGCGCACATCGCCGGAAGTGACATCATATATATAGACAGATAGATGTTTGTCGTACATTTCGATTACTTTTCAAGTTTGCATAATACCTCTGTTGACCTAGCGTTAAAAAGAATTATCTGGAGATTATTTTTCCTGTTTATCTGGACAGAGCATATGAAAAGTAGTTCGCTCATGTGCAAAACTGAAGGAGTTGTTCGACCGGATTCAAACTGAATCGTGCGTACGTGAGTTTTCCCCTATACGTCATAGCAACGTAGTAAAGGTTAACTTCCGCTAATGGAGGCAGGGATGTTAATGAGCCTGTGGAATGGAGCATGTGCTGAGGAGGATGCACTCGAGCACTGAGCAGCCATGTTTGTTTACATTGTAAACTGCAGTCATCTAGGTCAGTCAGTGCAGTTTGATCGGTATTTTTATCCCAAAGACACGTGACTGCTGTTGACCAATGGCTTGCCTAGAATCTTCTGGGAGTAGAAATGATAGATATTACACAAGGACTATTATCCCTTGCGAATTTCACCCTATATGTACATCTAGCTAGCTGGGTGAAACAACTTCAAAATTACTCACAGCTCTGAGCACGTGGGGCAATATAGTAAACAGTATAGATAAACCATATCCAAATAAGGCATCATGTTCATACATAGTGAACGTAAACTTCAAAGGGCTTACTCCCACCGAGAAGTCTGGATTGATCAGGCGGTAGAAAATATCAAAAGACCGACCCGTGAAAAATTGTTCATATCCGAGAACTAAACCTCAATCAATGTCAAATTGAAAAGGCAGAATTTGTCGTGATTGGTTTATTATGCTATCTCGTAGAATGTCGGCAAACGCTTCGCACGTATTTTTCATAGCGTCCACTCCAGATAACAATTCACGATATATCATCTTGGTTTGCCTAGATTGAGACCGTCATATAACATTCACAATCAATGCTTGATTGTCATCAACCTCCTCACAGCGCATGCCCCGTTTCACAGGTTCACTCCACATATTTCCATACCCCCAATAGATTAAGTCGACCATTACGACGTATACGAACATACTCCGACACACAATGCGTTGTTTGATTCCGATCGAATAACTCCTTCAGTTTTGCACATGAGCGAACTCATTTTCGTATGCTCGCCCGTATAAATGGCGGCAATAACCTCAAAATCATTCTTCCTAACGCTAGGTCAACAGAGGTATAATGCAGAATTGAAAAGTAATCTGAACTTTCCACAAACATCGCTTTTAATATATATGATGTCACTTCCGGTGGTGTGCTACCGACAATCAGACTGGTGGTTGTGGTATTATTATGCGCCAGTTGGATTGTCATAATCTTGTCCTGATTGGTCGAGAGAGCAAACAAAAACAAGATAGGAAAGACTAACAGACCTGTTAACGTGGCGACAATGACATCAGTACTATCAGTACTTTCATTTTACTTGGCACGATTCGCGATGTTAGACTCAGCTGAGACATGCTCACCATTGGAGTCGATCCAGGCATCCACGATAGCTTGAGCCAGTCTCGGGTTATCCCGTATCTGCGTGGCAAGTTCCTCTGACGTCATAACCGGTCTGAAAAATAGAATAAAGATATCAAGGTTAGCATACATTATATTATTATTCAACTACATATATCTGAGTACCGGTACAGCACTTGTCAGGTAATTTAGATACTTGATACCCGCGGTGGCCGAATGACACATTTGTTTGAGGATCACCGGTACCAACCTCACAGCGCCATCATATCTCCTTCACATTGGGAACTGTTATCGTAAAATAATTGAATGTTACTGTCGATACGATGCGACACACATCCACAAAATGTGTCTACGGTGTGGTGTGGATATGGATACAGGAATGCCACCAGGTTAATATCATCAGGTAGGATAAAGCGGTCCCGCTAGAAGCCAACAACTGCGGACCATGTCGGTCCATAGTCTTTCAGCTTCACCAAGTTTTGATGAAACCTAAGATTTTAAAATGTAATTGTCCTTGTCACGCCCATGTGAACCACAGTGCCACACTGCAAACTGTGTTTAATTATTGAACGCCTAAATTGTAATCCTTATTAAAAGCGTAATTGTGTTCAAATTGTTAACTTCCATGTTAAATTTTGAACGTTAGAATTCAAACGATTAACACAGGTGTTCAAATGCAGAACGCATTATGAACACATGTATTCATTATTTTAACATACGCAATCAAAGTTTGAACAATAGCATTCTAAACTCTAACAACTTTAACACGCGTATTTCATCTTGAACACTCCCAGAACACGTCGACGTCCGATTTATTTATAGTGCACATACAGTTCTGTTTTCAAACTGTCATTGGGTCCTGTCAATCTACAGGGCCAAAAACTGCTATTCCTGAATAGCACAGTCAACTAAGCTTCATACAGGTCAGCGTTCCATAAAGTCGGTTATACAGAACCTCTCATTTTCGTGGGAGGCGATGCGGTCGTGTAGTTATAGGCCTTAGACCAATAATACATTTACATAGTCTTAATTGTCGCACTCGTCTTGAACATAACATGTAACATATGCTGCAAGAGACACATGATGTGGGCATTCGCTCATCAATTCTTAATAATTTACATAATGAGAATACCTTCTGATGATTTTAGGAAAAAGGATTATTGAATTCGAGACGTTATATGCACCAGGCGTTTGTGATGATTGCGGGATTTGAAGAATTAATATTCAACACACTTTGGTCAGCTCAGTACTCAGTCTTTGACATAAACACGGGTGAGTAAAATTGAGTATTAGTTGAGATTACATGCCAGCTAATTTTATGAAAATAAACATTGCATTGATTGTGTCTTAATGAAGAACCTGGTGATGCTGTCCGTCAAGTGATGGGACAATGGTATTTAGGCTCTGGCTATCGAGGCTGTTCCATTTGATGCAGACGTGTATACAACAGCGACCGGCGAGTTCAGGATCCAGAACAGAGTCTGTCGGGAAACATCGGGCATCGATTAACTCTCCTCTAGATGGCGCTGTTCTGGCGAGAGACGATCGATCGCCTGCTCTGGCTCGACTATCCACAATGTGACAGACGATTTTCCCAGAGTTACTATGCACATGCATGCGGTTAACTTCCTTATTATTTGTCAACGAAAGGCCATTCGAACGGGCCAAACTGGCAGCGGGTCATTTTGGTGTTTGCAGTAACCCGCTACAAACCAAGGCGATACTTTTAGGATCATCCTCTGGAAGCTGCCAATCTAATTGAGAAGCAACTATAGTAAACGTCATGAATGTGTGGTGTGCGCGGTATATTCATTTCATACAGGTCTCCTGAGCTGTTAAGGGGCTTCTTTATCTTTTAAACGCAAAGAAGTTGATGGTGAACAAGTTGATGGCGAAGCCCTTAAATAACAGTCTTATATAGGAGTACTAGTTTAAAAAAGAGCATACCTAACAAAATCAGACATTTTGACCATGTTGGTATTGATATATAAATCATTTCGGTGTAAATGAGAGAAATAACATGACTTTCAATGGACAGTCAAAAATGTACACTCAACATTGGTGAACATTCAATTTCTTTGATTATACAGGTACTTTTACCGCATGTAGTACTGATTGAATTTAACCACAAAAAATGGACCCTTCACCATGCTGATTTCTGTCAAATTGCATTTTAAAAGATTATGAAAAAAACTCGAATCCAAAGTGTATGTTGTCTGAAAATCAGTTGCAGATTTGAGTTTTTCCGTCAGCTGAAATGTTAGCTCCTAATGAGAGATCTCATATATTCAGTTCATTATTCATTCTCATTTCATATGAATGCTCAATTGACTATAAATGTAGGGTTGTGGGATATATCAGGTGATTACGGTATATCGGGTGATTTCGGCATACATCGGGTGATTTCGGTGACCGAACGGTAACGAAACCCCTTAACTCTGCTCATTCTTCATAGCAAGGTGGAAGCAGTAATCAGCAAGGGCGTAGACAACGGGGGGCTTGGGGGGGCTTCAGCCCCTCCAAATTTTGACGGCCGGCAAAAAAACCAAAACAAACAACAAACAAACAAACGAAAAAAAAGAAAGAAATAAAGAAAAAGAAAGCTAACATAGCATAGAAGATAACGTATATTATTCAATTAATACATGAGAAGTAAACTTATCACCGCCAGTGCATACCATTAGGCCTAAAATAAGATTGCAATTGATCAGTGACCTAAGCCATAGATTGACGATTTCGGGTTCAAATCTTTTGCGATCGTCTCCGAGAATGGAATAGTGTGCTCCAATTCCAATCAAATACCGCCTATTGGGTGAAAATATCAAAACTTCAGTTGAGCATAATTTTTCGTAAATTTTTCACTATTAAGTTGTTTTGTTTTTCAATTGAGATCCCGGTCATTTGTTCAGTATTTCTTTATTCACAAACAAGAGATACAAACTCTCAACTACTTTTCATATATAGGAACTCTAGAAATAAACCTACTGTCTGTCCCAGATAATATATCCCAGACGTTTTCGGTGATATTTCGGAGACAATTTATCGTACAACATTGAAAATTCCCACAGTATATAAACTATAAAACATTAATTTTATTCCTGTCTTTCGTTAGAATCTGTTGAGAATTGACGAAAATCACCAATACCATGTTATTTTGGGGCCAACATGACTTTGATCTGCCAATGCAGGCATGACTTTATGACGTCAAAAATATAACTCACAAATCTCCCATCTAATTTTTGTTTTTCGCGATTTATGGAGAACCACTGGAAGGATTTTGGTGATACTTTGAAATAAATTTAGTATTTTTTTCTACTGTGTGAAGTTTCAATGCTGTCCGATAAACAATCTCGCCCCAGAACTCACTTTCAATGCTGTCCGATAAACAATCTCGCCCCAGAACTCACTTTAGCTGAGTTCCGCCAATACGGAAATAGCCGAACGTGAGATTGGTCCGATAAATTGTCCGAGACATATCGCCGAAAACGTCTGAGATATATTATCCGGGACAGACAGTAGACCTGAAGTCACTGTTTAATAACTGGTGTAAATATGGTAAATATGGATAAGTTTTCCTACTATTCCAAGAAAGGTCCACTAAGCTAACAGTTTTGATAAGTTCGACAACTGTAGGTACAAAATAGCCGTTATCATCGATTAACAATATTTCCTATGTTAAAAAGATAGCAAAGGCAACCCAATTAATGAACCAGAGCTCATGTGCTCAGTCACGCATCAATGCAGCCATTCCGCTGCTATCGGGACAGGATAGTATTGTCTAAGGATTAACTTGAATTATAGTGCAAACCCGAGACTGAATGATCATTTCAGCTTGTAACGTTTATCAATGTAGTGATCGTCATTGTTATGAGACATTTTGGAATAAATCAAATTTCAGTTGTTACAATGTTATACCACTCAGATGCTCCCAGAGAGTGCCAATTTACCATCAAGTTTCAAAAAAAATTCTTAAACCTATCTGGCCTGGGCTTTTTGGGGCCTGTCCAGGCCTGGGGGGGGGGGGGCCGAAATGGCCCCCCCTAATTATTTTTCTTACCCCTTGAGCTAGGGGGCTGAAACTTATTACACTAAGCCCTTGGGTCAAGCTCTACCAGAAAATGTAAAAAAATCCAAGATGGCCGCTTTGATGACGTCACAGTGACGCCATTTTGAAAAACGGCATTTTTTGGTCGATTTTTTGGTCAGATTTTCCGAATTTTTTATTTTTGCAATTTCTCCACAAAAACTGCATGAAAAATTAGCAAATATTAATGTGACATGAAATAAAATTGTTTTTGCCCACTTTTCATTGCGGAAAAGCAGAAATTTTAAAGAAATATGACAAAAATATCACTTTTCTGGTACACCACGTGGCCGCCATCTTGAATTTACCCATGATCCTCTGCTCGGGGGGTTATGAAAATAGGCTCAAAATGACCCCAATAAGACAAACGATAAAGTCACAGAGTTTCAGCTCTTCATTTTTTGCCGTTCCGGAGATAGTGCAGAAAATTTGGTAGGGGGGGCCATAATGGCCCCCCCCCAGGCCAGGTAGGGTTAAGCTGCGAGGGGGGATACCCCCCCTCTCAGACTTTCCCCCTCTCAAGCCCCCCCCAAACCTGATAACTTGTCTACGCCCTTGATCAGTAACATGTGTTATGCTATAAATGATGAAAATAGCCATGAAAAGGTAAACTGGTTTTCGAAACATAAGTCGGAAATATAAATATTGAAATGCACATGATATACACTTTCAATTAAATAACGAATAGTCCTACTCCAGGTTCCTCCCGGTGTGCAGATGTATTCTTGCGATGGTGAACCATACATGGAAATAGGAAGTCAATGCCCCCTCCCCTAATCTGATTTAAACAGATCTAGAAACCGATCTGCTTACTTGATTTGATACATGCGATATATCAAGGTCGTTCGATGACCTTCTGGTACAAAAATAGCTGCGTCATAATTGACCGATCAACACAACCATCTGCTCATTCCTGCTCACTCGCCAACGTTCGGTTTGACGGTGTGATGCCTCGCTAATGGTTCGTGGCTGGTGGCCAGACATTGGTGCAAGGATTTCCTCCCGAAATTTGTGGAAGGGAGTATTTCATTACAAAATTGTTATATAATGGTCACAAGATTAAGGTCCATAGTCTTTCAGCTTCACCAAGTTTTGATGAAACCTAAGATTTTAAAATGTAAACTTCACATTGATACCTCATACGACCCAATCGGCCCACTAGTGACCCACCTAGACCCCAAAACGTCTATTTCCATACCCTTTCTCTACTGCGCATGCGCAAAATGACGCCAGTTCCACGTCACACCCAGCCCGTTGGATACTCCCTCACGTATGCTTCATATCGATACCTCACTCGACCCAATCGGTACACTAGCGGTCCCTACAGATTGCCGAACATTCTCACGAAAATCCACGGTTTTGGGACTACTTTCCGTCCTCGGAGGCAGACCGCATCATCGCCAGACCGCATCAGCGCGGAGGAATCCATGCCCCCAAGTTCACGCCCCATTCACGCAGACCGGAAGTGACGTCATACCTGCTGACAACACTCCTGCGCACACCTCCACAAAACCTCCACTTTCGGTTTCTCGCGCATGCGCACTGAGGCGAATACGCGTCGAAATGCCGTCTACATACTACTAACGTTACCGCGAAAATAGTCGATTTTTGCATTCGTTTGCTCACAAAAGTCTGCAGGACTTAGTGGTTGCTGTGTGATATTCATATATTAGTATTTTGGTGAACACATTAAGATATAATTTCCCCGGTTTAGATAAAACAGGTTCAGCAATATGACCAGAAGCCTCTCTCGGGTGAATTCAAGGTAAGGTCAGTCACTATAAGTCTGTATGGCCTATCATGGCGAACCGATCAATTGGCACTATATCAGAAAATGTTCAGCTTCTGAGGTGGTACAAGTGTGCAACGTTTCATACTTATATGAAAAAACAGATAATCTTGCTTATATTATGTGTTTATCGGGTGGATTACTGGGAGAATTCCCAGAGTAATATCGGATCTCCGCCTGTTGGAGAGGTCGTGGTTTCAGATCCCCTTCACTCTGAATTCATATTTCTGTGGTGGATTTGATCTGACGCCACTGTTACGCAAAGAAATTCCTCGTGGCATAAAGCGCAAGCGCTGTACCCCAACTTAGCATTAGACAGAGGACTGGACATTGGTCAACTGCTTGCCAGCCAGTTTGTCTTTGTCTTATCAGAGAATGCCCGGAAGAAAACAGAAACAAAAAATCCATTTAAACTCTACATCAAGTTATCAAATTCAATGCCACACCAAGATACTGTCAATTTTGTTACTGTCGTACTGCACTAATGTTCCTCGGATCTGTCTTACAATTATTTTCTTTTGTTATTTTCATTATGAGTGCAGGGATGTGCAGGGGCCCGGCATCGGGGACAACTTGTCCACCAGCAGAATCCAGGCATACACGGATTAAAATTACAAGCGTCTGGTCCGTCATTCATAATTCAGCCGGCGTCCATTAAAGAATATCCGCGTCCATAATCCAAAGACCTATTCCATATAACAGTATTAGCAACACATTCAAAAGGACAATCATAGTTTACATAAACATAGGCTAGTTTCCTGCAAGAGAGAAGCGGTCAGTTTTCTATGATGCCGACAAGACATGATGTTCCAAAAAATATAAAATCCGTATCGCTGATCAGTATTCTTAATCCATAATAGTCGTTGTAAACACCAGTCTTGTATGCATTGAACCGACGCGCGCATGTGCATTCCGTCTTCATATCGACTTTGATCGTCTATCTCTGTATACTAGAGAGATGGAAAATGTCTCTAGTGATCTTCTAGATTTAACTATTTGACAAGAGTGCACGCCTTGTTTAGCTGTGACTCCGCTTCGTGTAGTAACGGATGATGCTGATTGGCAGAGAGGACTGCGCACAAATCCTGCGCTCCGCATTATAACCCCAATGCAACCAGAGGATATGTATCTGACATTAGATATACAATCTGATTCAATGAGAATGGCGATTTACCACCTCGCGTGATCAATGGAATCATGTATCCCCATATCTCAAATATGATGCACGCATATTCACCTGTACATGTATTCTGCCAGCTTAGCGAGATATAATATGGATGTATACATGTCTAGAGTTGGTTATATACATGTCTGCTATGAATACTTCATACCTAAGCACTGGATCAGAGCTGGATGCAAATTGTGTGTCACCCGCTGAATCAGAGTAGGATGCACGATGTGTGACACCGACTGGATCAGAGCTGGCTGCAAAATGTGCGACACCCACTGGATCAAAGTAGGGTACACTATGTGTGACACCCACATGATCAGATTAGGATACACATTGTGTGACACCCACTGGATCAGAGTAAGATACACAATGTGTGACACCCACATGATCAGAGTAGGATACACATTGTGTGACACCCGCTGGATCAGAGTAGGATACACATTGTGTGACACCCACTGAATCAGAGTTAGAAGGACTTAGTTACACTGTGGTCTTTAACACAAGGACAAAGAGTGATGATGAAGAATCCAGGGCTAAGAATTCAATAATTCACGAATCCAGAATCTTGCATGTTGGACACGAGAAAGAACACGGGCAACGTATCGACCCAAGTCCAAAGAAATATCTGTCGTCCACATTGAATGTTATGTATGGCTCGCTTGTATACCAATACATATTACACCGCGACAAAGACTAGGGAAATTCATGACAATTAATAACATGGATGACAAACATTCCCACAATAAATTCATGGCTATTTTCATTATCCGTTCGCACGGTATTGACTGTACGATGATACGTAGAAACTATATGACTCTATTGACAATTTTCACTATTATTTGAAAATTATTCAATAAAATGTGAAATGGCTTGCTAAACAGGACTATTCACGAATTGTTTCATGTTCGTTGCAGTCCTGTATACAGCACATACTCTGATGGTACACTCTTGGAGAAAGGGTGTTCAGACCCTTTTTACCCTGACATGCCTGACCCAGAGACCGCTCATGTTACAGTTTTATGGGCGAAACAATGACAAACGTTCTAAAGTAGTTTCTCTTGTTTCTACGGTAGTTTGTCTTCTTTCTAGTAGTTCCCCTTGTTCCCGGGAGTATATAGTTTATCTTGTTTTTAAAGTAGTTCTTATTTCTATAGATTTCATCTTGTTTATAAGAATCCAAATTTATTAGTGATGACCTACCGTTCGGTATCGGTACCGTATTTCCTATCCACCTCCCAGGCTTCATCAGTATCGGTGCCGGTACCGTATTTCCTATCCACCTTCCAGGCTCCATCAATCTCAGGGCCCAACACCGACCCTTTAAGTTGCCCTCTTTTTCCTAAATTTTCTCCGGCTGTTCCCCTGAGATGATGCCCTTGAGATTCAGGTCTATTCATATTGGAAAATATAATCTGGAGGCCAAGAATCGTCTTTAACGGCAACATCGTGATATTATTAGGCCGATAGCTTACTTCGAGGCCAATTTGTTGGCGTGAAACCTCTGACACCGATTAAAACGAGCTGGAAATGCTGTGTGGAAATAACACATTCGTGAATGTAGTTATTTACCGGTATATATATATATGTATAGACAAATTCTCACAGGAACCTTCAATAAATGACTCCAATTTGGGCTGCGGACAACTTGGGACGCGTATAGCAGTACACGACGAAAATAGCCCTCAGGCATCAGGGATAATTAAGCGGTCTAATTCTTAACTACCGGTATCGCTAATTATTAAGAGAGGGGAGGATGGGCATGCATATCTGACAAAACCTGATTTCGTTATACCAGATTGGGCACAAGTTAGAAGGCCCCCCCCCCCCGCCCTGCCCGAACGAATTGAATTTTGACCGTGTTAGTCATATGATGAGTTGACCAGACTGATTGACCAGCCAGATTCGCACCCGGGGAGAAGAACCATTTAATTATGCTATATAATAACTATAGATATCTTGTTGAGTTTCGACCACATACATTACTATAGACTACATAAAGGAATTGAGTACAACCGAGGTTGGAATAACATCCGCGTGTTGTAGCCACAGTAACGTATTACAGAAAAGTAAGAGATACAAAATAGATGTTACACTAATTAGGTAAATCTACAGTCATCTTTTCCATAACTGTCTCGACACATCATGTAACGATCTGTTGTGTAGAATGTTATAGGCCTACAGCCATAAGCCAAGGAATAATGTTGCCCTTTAATAGACTCGGCTACATCTTCATTAGCCATGTCAGCATCAGGAAACTCAATAAATATCCACATTAACTTCAATATCCGAGTGTTAAGTTTGATGCATCAATAACCGATGGAAAGGGTTCGAATATACTGCCCCCCTCCCCCGCTTCAACATGGGTGACCTGTCCTCGCCTATACTCCAATCCAGACATGGGCATCGCCAGTGATAATTTAAGGGATGAAGCACGAGAATCCTTTGGTGGTACCATCAGACGCTCAGTAAAGGCTGAAATGGTTCCCCACGGTGATGACTTACCGTTCGCTTCCACGCCAGTTACTCAACACTCCGACATCATCAGACCCCCTTTTGCCCGAATCTGTCCCCCCTGTTAAACCAAGGCGCGGCCGTGTTGTTGTAGGCCACCTCTGACTTTGCAATAAAAGATTCAGACCTAATAAACTAACTAACCTTGGCGGTAGAAATCCAGCCATTGTCAGCAATATACCTAAACCAAACTTTTCTCCCTAAAATTTTAAACACAGACTTATAACACTAAACCAGACTATCACATAACACCCATATCAACACGTACATACATATATGTATATATTTTGACCAATTTGAACGATTGGACGTTTCGGGAACAATAGGGGCCACATGTGTTAATATCAAAGAGTCACTTCAATCTCCAAATCTCCGAACTGGGAACCATCCGAACTCTAAAATGTGCACATGGCAACTTGGGGAATATATATTAAAGGAATGTAGACAAAATAGCAACGACTAGGGACACCGTAAATCCCAAGTTGGACGATGAGTAACAGTCTATCGCAACTGAAATATCATAATTAAATGGATGGGTTCACTGTCAGTCATGGGAGAATTTGGCCTTTTGTTCGTCAATGACATGAGCGAGCATTGGATCGATTTAAGCCTTGATGTTGCCCATCCACCTACTTTTACAATGTTTTACTGCTCTGGACACTCGCAGAAAACTTTAATTCGTCCATTTTTTTTATCAAACTCATTTAATCATAGACAAATCTGTAAGGATAGGTATTTCTGTGGTATCAGGAAGAGTTGGTATTCTATCCAGGCCTTATATGTAAGATAGAATGTTCATGTTTGGTTTCTATCATTTCATTGAAAGACGTGGATTTTTGGTCGGCAATGGCTCTGTTTCTCTCGCTTTGACTAATTTTCTTTGAGAAAAATATCATTAAATCCGACTTTGAAGATTTGCCTGATAAGTCCAATTAGGATAATATACATTATGGATTTGTTTTCTCTCGTTGTGAACAAACACCATTCTATCCTCGTTACCGAGCAAGGCTGGTAATTACAAGTTGAACAATCAATCAGACTGAATCCAGATCTATAATATTTATTTGTTGCGACATGTAAGACAGCGAGCGTCTACGCACCAACAATTTCATTTACTCCGGTTTTCTGCGTAACGCAGATATTTATCGGCTACGAAATTTCAGCATTCTTGATGGAAATGTTGCCTAAGATATATATGTACTTTGGCAATTTCTCCTTTCTAATCCGGTAATTTGGAAAATCGTTTGGCCATATTGTCCACGGATCATATTTTCAGAATATATCGTGAATAACCCCACTCCACTTATGATGTATGGTAAGTTTGTCCTGATCGCTTCGATGGTACCTGACTAATATTTCAAAGAATTATGGTTAATGCAACATCGCTACACTAACCGGTATTGTATGAGAATAAAAGGTTTCAACCAGTATATGACGTTCCAATAGAATCGAGAAAAAAATGGGACACACAAAATATGATAAAAAAAAAATAGAACAACATTCATAATTGGTTCCAGTCTTGCTGAATTGGAAGTCTGAAAATAGGGATAATGTTTTTTTTAAATACTCCAGTTAACTTTTCCAGTTTAAAACGTAAAAGAGCGCATAAAACTTAAGGTACGCCTGGTAATATGGCGTTCAGATCACCCACCCCAATCCCTCGACACAGAAGTTCGACTAAAATTAATTTTTTTTTGCTTGTAAAGGTAGTCTTCGTACGATCAAGCCATGCAAATAACTCATGGTTGATTCAGAGTGCAGTGAGACTATTAAACAGTAACTCCAAAATATATATCAAAACGTAGTATATTCATGTTATCCGTGTTATATCAACAGGCTATATGAGTTATAACAGGCTATATGAGTTATAACAGGCTATATGAGTTATAACAGGCTATATGAGTTATAACAGGCTATATGAGTTATAACAGGCTATATGAGTTATAACAGGCTATATGAGTTATAACAGGCTATATGAGTTATAACAGGCTATATGAGTTGTGGAAAACACACCTAAGATTTGAGTATTGACAGGAATTTTCGCTGAATCATTTTAAGTGTGTATATGTGTGTGGTCGATAACCCATAAAAGTACAGGCATGTTGCAAGGCGAGCGTGTTCCATCTCCGTGAATTGCCAATCGTTCTAAGAGCTTGAACACGTATCACCAGACTGATGGGTAGAGATAAGATAGCGGTTAGAGCACACCTTCTGGGTAATCATTTTTGTTCAAATACTACACATGGGTCTGCACGAAAGGATGCCTACCATACATCACAAACTGTGAAGGACATCAGCAGATTTGAGACCATGAGATCCCAGAAGACTACAGAATTTACAGATAATTACTCCAAATGGTCCCACAACAAATTCAGCACTAATTCAGATCATTACACGCCATTCATCTGTGGGAACTGGAAAAGTTGCAATTGTTCTCTCTATTTGACGCATCCCATCTGATTCACGGATGTGCTTCTAGCGCCACAAGGAGAGAACAATGAAGATGCACCGCTGACAAACAACAGATAGACAATTGACAGATAAAGGTTGCTAGTGCCACTTGTCAATTATTAATGCGATTATCATTGCTAGTCTGCCCTGGGTATACCGCAAACCGATAACAATCTGCTAAAGGCGCATGGATTCGCTAAATTCGAATTATGACATTCCCCCTTAGAGGTGCTCTGAATGGTTATTTGTAGGGTAATGTCATATTGTACATATTAGGGCTTAATGCGCGCTCAATTCATTGGCAAGCGCTCGTTTGCGTCACTGCGCATGCCCGATTCTGTCTGAGTAGTTCCAGCTGTATTGGCCGAAACATGTTAATATGGAGCGTAAATACACTGTAGATGTTATGTTTAGGATATGAACACTTTTCTATATGCATTTCACTCGTGTCATCAAATCCAGATTCCATTATCTAAATGGATGTCCCAGTCGTTTCCGAGCCTTACGATCATTATGATCAGTCTATTAGACGATGAGTATATTCGTACCTAGTGATGTGGCATCTAGTACGCATGGCGGCTTGCCCCTTAAACACATCTTCATACACCAAGACAATTTCTACCTTCACAGTTGGAACTGGACTTGTAGTGTAGTCCAACAGTTATATTCAAAAATAATTTATACCCCTGAGACACGAGACATCATTGGCATCGAATACATTAGGTTCTTGGAATATGTCAATCGCCTGTTATGTTAGGGGGAATGACGTATATAATGGCCTGTCATGTTGCGGGGATTGACGTATATAATAGACTGTCATGGTAGGGGGAATGACGTATATAATGGCCTGTCATGGTAGGGGAATGACGTATGTAATGGCCTGTCATGGTAGGGGGAATGACGTATATAATGGCCTGTCATGGTAGGGGGAATGACGTATATAATGGCCTGTCATGGTAGGGGGAATGACGTATATAATGGCCTGTCATGGTAGGGGGAATGACGTATATAATGGCCTGTCATGGTAGGGGAATGGCGTATAAAATGGCCTGTCATGGTAGAATGACGTATCTTAATGGCCTGTCATGGTGAGGGGGGAATGACGTATATAATGGCCTGTCATGGTAGGGAGAATGACGTATATAATGGCCTGTCATGGTAGAGATAAACGTATATAATGGCCTGTCATGGTAGGAGATGACGTATATAATGGCCTGTCATGGTAGGGGGAATGACGTATATAATGGCCTGTTATATTAGGGGGAATGACGTATATAATGGCCTGTCATGGTAGGAGGAATGACGTATATAATGGCCTGTCATGTTGCGGGGATTGACGTGTATAATAGCCTGTCATGGTAGGGGGAATGACGTATATAATGGCCTGTCATGGTAGGGGGACTGACGTATATAATGGCCTGTCATGGTAGGGGGAATGACGTATATAATGGCCTGTCATGTTAGGGGGAATGACGTATATATATGGCCTGTCACTGTTTAGGGGGAAAATCAAACCGTATATAATGGCCTGTCATGGTAGGAGGAATGACGTATATAATGGCCTGTCATGGTGAGATGACGTATATAATGGCCTGTCATGGTAGGGGGAATGACGTATATAATGGCCTGTCATGTTAGGGGGAATGACGTATATAATGGCCTGTCATGGTAGGGGGAATGACGTATATAATGGCCTGTCATGGTAGGGGGAATGACGTAGTTACAGGGGAAAAGACTGCATTGAACCCACATCCAATAGCTGTATAGGGTCTGACTGGTTCTTCTCTGATTGAAATGTACACATGGATTTTGTAATATTTTTCAGGTTTCGGGACATTTTCGAAATTGACGACACCTGTTCAAAGATTAAGTTTTGTCCACCTTTTGAGGCACATTTAGAATGAATTTCAACACATTGCTGAGCATGTTGATTTATACATTCCGCATTCATAACCCAAATAGAATTTAGGTGCACATCTGAACATGTTTGTTATCGTATGTGATGTCTAAACGCCATATTTAAAGAGTGGATCGATATCTGAGAAGAGAGGGCCATCATGTCGGTTTGTCCGGCTTCACGCTTAAAACTAAAGTGTTGAAACTTACTCGTAAAGTGTTGAAATAGCCCTTTAAGTGTGTCCACAGGGACAACACTTAAAGAGCAGTCTCTGTGGACACACTTAAAGGGTTATTTCAACACTTTACCAGTAAGTTTCAACACTTTAGTTTTAAGCGTGAATTGTTCTAAACATATGATGTAAACAAAATCTGTGTCTCACATTCATGAATGGCGTTAATTTCGATTTCTAAATTATGGAAATTAATTGTTACAGACGCAATTTGATTGATTTTTTTGGATCTATCACAAAAATGCCGCAAAAAAATGGGACATTGACTTTCAACAGAAGTTTTTTTGCTATCAGAAAGTATTTATGAGATAACAATATGTTTTCTGTGATTTTAATACATAAGCTTTTCAAATAAAATGTTATTAAGAACAATATTTATTGTGTAAAATTGTCTACAAATGAAGGGGTTAGGCGCACTATGAGAAATGCTGTTTCTTTCGTATAGATCCAGATTGATTATCTTCATGTAGGTACGGTTACTACGGGGTCTTAATTACGTCTACGCAATAGCAAGAATAATTCAATTTGATGAAACCAATTGTCTTAAAGGCACACGTCTCCATATAGCTTCTACCTTGCGATTTTGCTAACTTTTTTTTTCGGGACAAGCCGATGTTGCGCAAATTCACATGCGATGAAAACTGAAATGCTAAAAAAAGAAGAAGAAAAAATACGATTTTCCGAAAGAAGAGATGATTTGCTTAGTTAAATAATGACGACATCGATAGGTTTTTCTGTGGTATCAGGAAGAGGTGGTATTCTTTCCTGGCCTCATATCTAAGATGGAATATTCATATTTGTTTTATATCATCTCATTGAAAGACGTGGATGTTCAGTCGACCAATGGCTCTGTTTCACTCGCATTGACTTTTCAATAATTTTCTTTGAAAAAAATATCACTAAATGCGACTGTGAAGATTTACCTGACAAGTCCAATTAGGATAGTATATATTATGGATGTGTTTTCTCTCGTTGTGAACAAACAAATTCTATCTTCGTCATCGAGCAAGGACGGGATGAATACCAGATCTACAATAACCGCTTCCATATTTATTTGTCGTGACACGTAAGATGGTGAAATGCTGAAAAAATACGGTTTCTCGAAAGACAATTTCCATACAAAGCTACGGCCCCACGGATCGTATCTTTGCCATACACCAGCCATCTTGGGCACGAACACGTCTTTTGACACTCTCCGCACAGGGTTAGGCGGCCATATGACTGTGCGGGGAGCGGCCTAAAACTATAGAGATTTCTCAATGTGGTCTGTTAATTATTCCTGAATCAGGCAGCAATATTGGGCCTAATTCATAGCAGACTAACAAATAGCAGCAGGCATAAACGAGCCCAAATACCATTATATCGAGTATGTTTGATAAACAAGACTGGTCTGCTAAATGTACGTTTGCGAGATGATGTTTTGGTTCTGGGCAGCATGAATAACTGAATTATACTATGGGTGTCCTGTCTGGCATAATGCGAGATTGATTTGTTAATTCTAGCTTGCTTTGTGAGATAGTTTTGTTAATCCACGATTTGTACCCCTGCCCCCCACCCACACTGCATTTTCATGTATGGACCTTGAGTCTGCAAGTATTGTTATAATGGGAGACAATCCCGGAGGTCGACCATTTTGATCCTATTGCAGTGGCCGCGATTGGAATAGCTATTCTCACAGTACCTGTCCAGCGTCAGGTGATACAAGCTACAGTCTGTCCATTTTAATTAGTCGTCTACTTTGGAGCTTGTCAAAAATCAGTAGTTAACTCTGCATAAATTTTCTTTTCTGCATCGTGTAGAACAAACTGAACTCTACAAAATGACCACCAGTACTCCTTGATATCGAAAATATATCACGCTTAAAATAACTTTGTAATTGTCTCCATATAAAACTCCAGTACGGTTGTTTCATGTGCCGGGCCTCAATTACATAGAGAGACGTCATAATATATTCGTGTTTACTAGCACAAAGGTCAACAATTCTGTGTACGGTCATAGAGGTGTGTGCCGTTCATCATTCGGCAATTTCACTGGGCATGGGATATAAGCGACACTCCAACGGACCGCCTGTTATTACCTTATACGGAACCAATAACTTTTATTCCAGTGATCATGAATACATTATGACGTCTCACTATGTAATTGAGTCCGAGTACATGAAACAAACGTACTGGAGTTTTATATGGAGAGAATTACAAAGTTATTCCAACGGTGATATATTGGCGATATCACGAAGAAATGGTAGTCATTTTATAGAGTTCAGTTTGTTCTACACGCTGCAAAAAAGAAAATTTATGCAGAGTTAACTATTGATATTTGATAAGCTCAAATTTAGACGACTAATTAAAATGGACAGACTTTAGTACACTGGTGCGCCCTTTGACTACCACACTCAAATTAAATGAGGATTTCATTATCAGATTGTCCCAGTCGTCTCAACGTCTCATGATTGGTCATCTGAAGACAACCGACATCTTCATTGTGTACGAACCGTTGCTGCGAATTAAGACGAATTAAGAGCCATCTTCGCAAGTCAAGGCAATGTAAAAAACAGAAAATGACCAGTCCAGCTTTTGCAGAATTTGCAATTCTGAGCTCTAGGTTGAAATATATGTTTGAATACAAATTCAAGCTTTCTGATTAGATCCACTCGGATTTGGCTGCATCCAATTTAACATCGCATCAGGCTATTTAAATTATACGTGACCTTCACAAGACCATGTAGATTTATAATGGCTAGCGAGGAGCGTAACATCGAACGTCGTGTTATTCAATCCCGAAATCCTACCTGTTCGTACGCAGCTCTTGGGCAATGTTCCTTTTCCCCATATCCACACCGGCCGCCCTTTGTAGAGCCGTTTCCCCGATGTCCGACATTCCTTGCTTCTGTTTAGACGCATGTTGAGCCAATGTAAGATATACCATCAAGTGAGTCATGGGGTTCCCCATTGCGTCTGTAACGGCTAAAGACAGAGGCTGCGATCGGAAGCACCTTTATACGTTGGCCCCTCATATCTAATTTATCTGCTTGTAAAAATCTAAAAGCCCACACTGGGATTTATTTTGTCACCTCAAACCGATCCGGTCTACTATTAGTGACAGGGAGACACAGTTTGCGTAGGGAACCAGCTACAATCTTGAAACAAATTAGAATCTCTACTCAGCCCCCAAATTAGTCACCTTGCCGTAGTTAGACGTGAGAAATACGCTATGGGATTTGTCCCAACGCGCCAGTGTTAACGTTACCTTATTAAGTTGATACTACGTCGACTTTGTCAAACACCATCAATCCGCAGACAGAATTCAACTGCGTTTCTTCTTTTAGCAATTGTGGTGTTTCCGATCAGCGAATTTACCAAATTGCGCCCTCTGGCGACAAGGGTGACACACATGCTCTGTTTTTGATGATGATACGGCGTATATCCGCATTGACTGGGTTGTAATCTAACATTCTGAACAAGGTGGTGATTAGAAAGACCAGTGCTATTTTGAAATATGGCTTTTGTTCTTAAAGCAGGACAGGTCTGAAGCCCGACTATAAATTCATGATCGAGAGGGGTCACGACTCGCAAATTAGTAAGAAATAAGGCCACTGCTTTGTCCGATACATTCGGTCGGGGTTATGCCGCTGTTGCGTAACCATTTAGCAAACAAATAAACGAACACACATACACTAAATCGCGTTTGATATTATAGGTACACATATAATTATTAGGTTTTATATTATAGGTACACATATAATTATTAGGTTTGATATTATAGGTACACATATAATTATTAGGTTTTATATTATAGGTACACATATAATTATTAGGTTTGACTCCGTCTGAGAACAGTATATGTATTGCATGTTCGCCATGCACGAACCGATCAATCTTGCTCTCATATTTTCCCGTTACAATCACTTCACCGTCTGGATTCTTTCATTTTCTGAAAACATCCTGTGATAAAATATTCATGTATATTCACATATTTAAAAGGGTTTCCGTCAAAATCGGTGTTGGAGCACTTCTGGCAATGGAGTCTGTTCCAAAAAAAAATGTTGGCACTAGCACCAAATAGAGAAGTCTAATTCAGCAAATAATCAGGGTGTACTATTAATTTGAGTTCTATGCGTCTATTCATCGCCCTTCTCAAATGAAAAGTTGACATGTTTAATTCCAGCCAAAGGCGAACAATTGTGGTGGTACGATGTTCTTAGATATAAGCTTTCGATAACAAGAGTGTTTTGTTGGATGGCGATGGTGTACATGGACAAATAACTTTCATTCATCGATGCGGAATTTTTCCCCGGATATCAAATCTGACGCATTACTTCAGCTCTATTTTGCTACGAGTAACGATTGTGTTGCACTAATTTTAGCGGATGTGTACACGCCTAATTGACAGAGGTAAATTAGCGGAGTAATCGAACTTGTGCATCAATCTAATCAGGTTGATGAGGCCCAGCTTGTAAGTTGAGCTATATGATACTGTGGTTCACTCGGATTGGGGTCTACATGGAATCTTTTCGGTCTGTACAGAACATATGCTTAATGCTTGGTTCCAATCGTACACATTGAGATATGTCTAAAATGATAGATAAGCAACAGCGAACATATGCTCATTTTGTCATTCATATACTTAAGGTGTATACTTGGATAGCGATTATGCCAGAGACGGTCGATTTAAGCTTCCAGGATATTGGATTTTGCCCAACTGAATTTCAATACATGAACTCATTAAACAGATTTATAGCTGTTCACTCAAGAAATTTGATTCTTTTGACAATTTTTATACTTTAATCACCATATCTGAATTCTATGAATTTAAATGGTGTGGTTTATGAAGATTCAAATTTCTACCCTGTAATTTTTTTAGATTATTACACTGTTGATTTCTGATCAAAGAGATTTGTCTCAGTTTTTTTTATTTCGCCCAGAAATGATTTCATTATAATAATTTGAGTAAATCCGAAATATGCAACCCTTCGACTGAACTTCTTAATAACTTTGGTGCGGAGTCGAATGTATTTAGTCCTGTGTTATACTAAAATTTCAAGACTATTCGTTTAACATATGAGTTATTGAAAGGCTGACCTGAACAACTAAGAATGAGTAAAATGCGATTTTCTTCAATTTATGCCCGGTAATTTCTTTAACCAAATTAAATGACTAATTTCTACCTAACTCTCGATATTATTTGTTATGAGGTCTACAGGAAGTTTAGATCAGTTGGTCACCATGCATTAGCTAAGCTGATGTGGCCCACCTGCATCAATAATGTAACCGTATTTTATAATATCGGTACAGGTACATGTACCTTGACAGCACAAACATGTCTCATAGAACGGTACAGCGGTAATATCTACCTGTTTATTCATTCCCACATAACTTGCGCATACGTATAACAAGTAGGCTGAAAACACATGTCCCATTAAACTGCAGAATAACGCACTAATTGGACAATCCCAATATAAATCACTGGATATCGGTCTATATATTAATCAAATGGTGCGTTCTACCCAATCTAGCCCAAAAGATCACCGGGCGATAACTGACAATATTCTCCCAACTCTGCTGCTTCAATTCGAGTTACACGATCCTTCTGCAGAGTGGTTCTTCTAAGTTCGAGCACCGCCCTTGTGCCATGCCACTCTACAGCTCTAGTTGTTCGGAAAATACCCGATGGCTCGACTCCGTTTGCAACAAAAAATACATAATTCGAATCAGTATCCCCTCTCTTTTGTATTCAGTCCTTGATTGCACATCTTCATGCACTAGTCGATTTCTCCGTTCACACTTCGTATTAGCCTTGACATAGGATCACCAAAATCATTCGAATCCGAGCTGTAAATTTCAACTACAATCCAGAGTAAAACCAATCAGAACATACCCAACGACTGTCTGTAGTGTGACGTATTCCCTCAGTATTTACGTCTTTCCTCCTAATATGGTAGAGGCGGGAACAGGTACAAAAGACAGCCAATCAATAACTCACTCAAACGGCAGAGTGCGAAATTCAAATGAATTCAAGGTCAATGACGTTTCGAGTCCATAAATTGTTTTGAACGTAGTCGTTGGGCTGATATACCAGGCTAATTCGAAGTGTGAACAGAGAAGTCGACTTGTGTATGAATATGTTGATTGCAACAAACTGGATATATAGCGCAAAGAAAGACCGATTGAAATCCAGTCGGCGCCAGTTCTTTATTTCCGGACCGTTTTTTAGGTGGTAAGTTGTTCTACGGGTGAATACAATGCACCAACAACAACATGAGCAAATTGCTGGAAAAAATCCCTGTTCACCAATCACACGTCTGGCCCTATAGGTTAATCATAGCCTAACTGATGGTCTGGGTAGACGCATGTACCGTAGAACTGGTCTTTATACATTGAATGATCAGAGCGTCCCTATCGGCCAAGAGGTGAGAAAATATCGGCCCGAGTCAGCGGTTGAGCACGGAGAGTGAGGGACGTAGGTACACATGATGATGTGTGAGCGTAAGGGACGTATGGACACAAGCTGGTGTATAATAGTAAGGAATGTATGGACACAAGCTGGTGTATGAGAATAAGGGACGTATGCACACAAGCTGGTGTATAAGAGTAAGAGATGTATGGACACAAGCTGGTGTATGAGAGTAAGGGACGTATGTACACAAGCGGGTGTATAAGAGTAAGGGAGGTATGGACACAAGCTGGTGTATGAGAGTAAGGGACGTATGTACACAAGCTGGTGTATAAGAGTAAGGGCTGTATTGACACAAGCTGGTGTGTGAGAGGGAGGGGCGTATGAACACAAGCTGGTGTATAAGAGTAAGGGCTGTATGGACACAAGCTGGTGTATAAGAGTAAGGGGTGTATGGAAACAAGCTGGTGTATGAGAGGGAGGGGTGTATGGGCACAAGCTGGTGTATAAGAGTAAGGGATGTATGGACACAAGCTGGTGTATAAGAGTAAGGGGTGTATGGAAACAAGCTGGTGTATGAGAGGGAGGGGTGTATGGAAACAAGCTGGTGTATGAGAGTAAGGGATGTATGGACAAAAGCTGGTGTATGAGAGTAAGGGACGTATGGGCACAAGCTGGTGTATGAGAGTAAGGGACTGTATTAAGGGATGCATGGACACAAGCTGGTGTATGAGAGTGAGGGATGTATGGACACAAGCTGGTGTATAAGAGTAAGGGATGTATGGACACAAGCTGGTGTATGAGAGTAAGGGACGTATGGGCACAAGCTGGTGTATGAGAGTAAGGGACGTATGGGCACAAGCTGGCGTATGGGAGTAAAGGACTTATGGGCACAAGTTGGTGGATGAGACTAAAGGATGTATGGACACAAGCTGGTGTATGAGAGAAAGGGACGCATGGACACCAGCTACTCTCATACACCAGCTTGTGTCCCTACGTCCCTTACTCTCTTACACCAGTTCGTGTCCCTACGGCCCTTGCTCTCATACACCAGTTTGTGTCCATACGTCCCCTACTCTCATAAACTGGCTCGTGTCCCTAGGCCCCTCACTCTCATGAAAACAAGCTGGTGTATGAGAGTCGGGAACATATGGGCACAAGCTGGTGCATGATAGTAAGGGACGTATGTAGTCAAGCTGGTGTATGAGATTAATGGAGTATGGACACATGTTGGTGTATGAGAGTAAGAGACGTATGGACAACAGGTGGGGTATGAGAGTAAGAGACGTAGGGACACAAGCTGGCGTATAACAGTAAGGGACGTGGGACACAAGCTGGTGTATGACAGTAAAAAGCGTAGGGACACAATCTGGCGTATGAGAGTAAGGGATGTATGGACACAATCTGGTGTATGAATGTGAGGGACGTAGGGACACAATCTGGAGTATAAGAATAAATGGAACACAGGCTGTTGTTTGGCAGTAAAGGACGTAAGGACACAATCTGGTGTATGACAGTAAGAAGCGTAGGGACACAATCTGGCGTATGAGAGTACGGGATGTATGGACAGAATCTGGTGTATATGGACACAAGCTGGTGTACGAGAGTAAGGGACGTATGGACACAAGCTGGTGTATGAAAATAAGGGATGTACGGACACAGGCTGGTGTATGAGAGTAAGGGGCATATGGACACAGGCTGGTGTATGAGAGCAAGGGATGTACGGACACAAGCTGGTATATGAGAGTAAGAAAAGTGTACAA
>JAVTVY010054872.1:0-30134 GCA_036873755.1 Hanleya hanleyi | reverse complement strand
ATAAATTTTATACCTCACCTCGCATTTATTGCAAAATGACACCGGTTTAAAATTGGAAAAGAAACACAAAATTTTTCCCAGCGTGAGCCCAGCACAAAGTGTTGATGGAGAGATTTCGCTGACGTCCGCGCGCTCTACGGTTAGACTATAAATAGCGCGCAGTATCTCGCCATTCATTCACAATTGCATCATGGCTGAAACCATGGATATTGATGCAGCGATTGAAGAGTTCATCAGAGATAGTGAACTACAACACCCACCGGTAGAGGAGAATTTCATCGATATGGTACACGATGAAGATTGGCTGGATAATATATTACAACCCCTATTTACAGATGAACAACACCAACCGGTATAGGGTGGGGATATTGAACACGACGAAGGAGCACAAGTGGTAGCGGATGTCACCGCACTCGAAATCCAAAGGTATGACCTAGTGCTAGAAGATATCTTCCAACAACATGAAGAACAAAGCCTCCAAGCTCAACTCCTACCCGATGAGTTGGCACACTCAGAAAAAGGGGAAAAAAAGAACAAGAACAGATGGGTATATTACAGCCGTCATGACTGAAACAAGAAGAAGAAGAAGAAGAAGAAGAAACACCCAAGAAAATACAGAAAAAGAGAGAAAAAATAAGAAAAAGGAGCGAACAAGAAAAAGAACAAATTCAAGACATGCGGGACTACGCTACCGCAATAAAAAGAAGACTGGCACCACACGTAATATGGACACCAGCACAGTATTTACGCTGTGTGCAATGCTCTACACGCTTTGCTAAATATGCCATTTTTCCATGCGGCCATCAAGCCCCGTGTGTATCCTGTATTCACACACACACCCACCGAGCAGAGCCTATGTCCACTGACATACCCATAGAGTGTCATTTCATCACCCTCGACTGTCCGGTGTGTACCCGGAGGCGGGGAAACCTCTCCCGAACGATGTAACCCCTTACATCTTCCAAAGGCCCTTTTCAGGGCCACCCAATGTTTTCGAAAGAGAACTCTAACTCAAAGCACAAAATAACACTAACTCCTGCACATGCACACACATACCTAGGTAACAATAGGTAAATAACACATCAATTCCCATGTTAAATGCATTCCTATTTTTATAACATTAGGGTTGGCCCTGAAACATTTTTTTCGTTGTGGGTCTCAGCCAGCGCGCGGACGTCGGCGAACACACCAATCAATGACGCGCCCAACCCTTCCTGGGTTAATTTACAATCCGCTGATTTTGCACAAAATTCGCTATAGCCAATTCCCATGTTAAACGATTGCGTATATTTATAGCATTAGAATTCATGTACGCGTCGCTCAATGGTGCCTACGCCGACGTCCGCGTGCCCAACCCTTCCTGGGTTAATTTACAATCCTCATATTTTGCGCAAAAATTGTCTATGGCCAATTCCCATGTTAAAATCATGGGTTGGCCCTGAAACATTTTTTCGTATGTGTATAACATTAGAATCGATGTGCGCGTCGCTGATTGGTGCCTACGCCGACGTCCGCGCGCCCAACCCTTCCTGGGTTAATTTACAATCCGCTGATTTTGTACAAAATTCGCCTATAGTCAATTCTCCAGGTTAAATCATTGCGTATGTCTATATATCATTAGAATTGATGTACGCGTCGCTGATTGGTGCCTACGCCGATGTCCGCGCGCCCAACCCTTCCTGGGTTAATTTACAATCCGCTGACTTTGTACAAAATTCGCCTATAGTCAATTCTCCAGGTTATATTATTGCGTATGTCTATATATCATTAGAATTGATGTACGCGTCGCTGCTTGGCGCCTACGCCGACGTCCGCGCGCCCAGCCCTTCCTGGGTTAATTTACAATCCTCAGATTTTGCACAAAAATGGCTAAAAAATGTTTGCAGGGTTTGGCCCTGAACACTGAGAAAAAAACTGTGTGTTGGAAGGGCTAGGGGTTGGCCCTGAAAAGGGACGTTGGGGGGCAGGGATTGTTTTTTGGAGTTGGAGATTGGTAATTATAGAATATAGAGGAGAGGAGATTATGTATGACCTGATTTGAATTGAATGTGCAAAAACTGTGTGTAGGAAGGGCTAGGGGTTGGCCCTGAAAAGGGCCGTTGAGGGGCAGGGATTGTTTTTTTGGAGTTGGAGATTGGTAATTATAGAATATAGAGGAGAGGAGATTATGTATGACCTGATTTGAATTGAATGTGCCAAGTTAGAAGTTCCCCTTTCGGTAGATTGGGGTGGTCCTGAAAATGGCCGTTGGTTGGCCCTGAAAAGGGCCGTTGAGGTCAATTTGTTTACCCTGTTTTATTCAGGGGGAGTTTTTCCTGTCTACTCCGAAAAATTGCTCACTGAAAAGTAGCGGCCAGGCTCCAGTCGGTGCCGGTGTTGATGTTGTTGTGGATCGTGGTCGGCATCAATAGGTAGATCTTGTACGAAGTTCGCCAGTGGTATTTCCCCGATATCCACGAATTCCGGTACCGGCTGGACTTGTTGTTGTTGTGGGGGTGGAGGATGCAATTCTTCCATCGCCGCTTTCAAATGGATCAGCCAGGCCTCATCACTAACCGTTCTCGCCGTAATGATGAGGGCGCGCATAATCCTTGCTGCCTCCGGAGTAAAATCGTTATCGACTTGTCGGCACCATTCACGAACTTGCCCCAGCCAGAAAGCCTTCACGGCCTTGATCATTTTCACTCTCTCCATCCGTGATGCCACTATTTGCGCCACAGCTCCTGTTGTCGACATCTTAACGACCCTCACATTCCTCACTCCGTTGTTGTCCATTTTTTTCAATAGGTTCATACGTCTTGACAGTGTGGTAAAGGTATTTGGAATGACGCTCCCCACGCTCCCGCTGGCTTTATACTGAAACTAGAGTAGATTTTCATTGGCTGTTTCAACGAAGGTGGTGTTCCTTCATTGGTCTTTTTTAGCCATAGCTCATTGGCTCTTTTTATTGATAGCTCATTGGCTCTTATTCGGGACTGCTGATTGGCCAATATAGTGCGCCGCATACCTTCCCGGGTTAATTTACAATCCGCTGTTTTGGCACCAAAATTCGCTATAGCCAATTCCCATGTTAAATGATTGCGTATGTTTATAGCATTAGAATTCATGTACGCGTCGCTGATTGGTGCCTACACCGATGTCCGCGCGCCCAATCCTTCCTGGGTTAATTTACAATCCTCATATTTTGCGCAAAATTGTCTATGGCAAATTCCCATGTTAAAATCCATTCCTATCTTTATAACATTAGGGTTGGCCCTGAAACATTTTCTCTACCCGCATGCATGTACAGCTATGTATTGGTGCGAGTGATGCATTCTGGGTCATGTCAGAATCCCCCCATTTTACACAAAATCGCTAGTCAATTGTCCATGATAAATGATTGCGTATATTTATAGCATTAGATTTCATGTACGCGTCGCTGATTGGTGCGTACACCGACGTCCGCGCGCCCAACCCTTCCTGGGTTAATTTACAATCCTCATATTTTGCGCAAAATTGTCTATGGCAAATTCCCATGTTAAAATCCATTCCTATCTTTATAACGTTAGGGTTGGCCCTGAAACATTTTCTCTAGCCGAATGCATGTACAGCTATGTATTGGTCACGTCAGAATCCCCTCATTTTACACAAAATCGCTATAGCCAATTCCTTTGTTAAATCCATTCCTATCTCTATAACATTAGAGTTGAACTACGCGTCGCTGATTGGTCTAATTTTAGGTGCCACTCATACCTACTGGGTCCCCGCCAGAATCCTAACTTTTTGCACAAAATTGCATGCGCGCTCTAGCCGGATGCATGTACAGCTATGTATTGGCGCGAGTGATGCATTCTGGGTCACGTCACAATCCTCTCATTTTGCACAAAATTGTCTATGGTCAATTCCTAGGTTAAATCCATTCCTATCTCTATAACATTACAGCCCCGAATGATAACGGACTTTCGCGAAGGGAGGGATGGGAAATAAAAAAACTATAACGACGTGGACTCCCTTCGATATATACAGGCCTGCCTCGTCGGTGTTTTGTCATTCACCACCATGGCAGCGCACGGAGCACTTGGGGAGCTTGCCTTGTTCCAACTCACCCCCCCACGTCACCCTGATCGTCTATGACCATCAACTGCAGCTCATCGAAGAACATCCTCGAGAGGTGAAGTTATGTTTAACCCTAGCAGGATGGACTCTATTGACACGGTTGTTACAGGGAAAAGAGCCCGAAGTCGATTTCATGCACGTGGGAGTAGGTGTCTACCTACGAAGTGGTAGAAATGATTCTTTTTTTCCCCGGTTAGAACAGCGTGGTGGTCCTTCTATCATACTCCGTCCGGCATTATGGCAGGCGCTGAAAGCTATTATCACCGACGTCCACGACGTACTGCACCCCGAGGCGAACTCTGTAGCCACCCGCACTCTTAAATTCTACCTCACATCGCTTACACCCTTCAGTGTATGGCTGTACCGTGGATAGTGCACATCTACCCTTACTGTTACGCACTCGAAAAGGACAAGTCGGTACTGTGGTGTGTCTAGTAGTGTTTCTGGGTACCTTATTTGGAGGAGTTTTCTACGATTTGGCGTACCTGATATCCTGTTTCTCTACCATTCGTCCAAGTGCTGCTCCACCGGGGGTCCCACCTCAACAGCAAGTGCAATCACCCAACACCACCACCACCACCACCACCACTACTTCCACTTCCACGACTCTTGCTCCTACGACGCTGCCATCACCACAGTCCCAGTCCACGACACGGTCTAGCCCTCACCGCCAGCCTGCCGTAGCAACCCTGACACTACGGACCCTATCATCACACACCCTGAGCCCCACGACGCGGCCTACTCCACCTCTTTTCATCCCGCCAACCTCTCCCGTATCGACCCTCAGAAGCGACGAACCCTCCACCACATCACCACCACCCACACCCACCAACACCACGACGCTAACACCTAGAGGGCGATCTGGTGAATACCATTTACCACGGCAACGGTACCCACACGACTACGACCCCCGGTGGGATCCACGACAACGGTGGTGGGCCTCTGAACGCCGGGCGCAAATCACCAAATAAAACGGCTATGGATCCTCGGTGGGAGCATCCTTTCACGTGTCTCCTCGCTGGACCGACGGGGTCGGGAAAAACACACTTCGTTCAACGCCTGATCCAACACGGGTCAGCCCTCATTTCACCGCATGTGGCTCGCATCCTGTGGTGTTATGGAGCTTGGCAACCGGCGTACGAGGAACTGGCACGTCTCCCTGGACTCACCTTAGTGGAAGGATTACCCCCTGAGGATACGCCAGAAGACACGTTGGTCGTGGTCGACGATCTCATGACCGAAACGGACAGTCGAATCACCCGTCTCTTTACCAAAGGAAGCCATCATCGTCGGTTGAGCGTCATCTATATCGTGCAGAATCGCTTCAGTAAGAACAAAGAGCACAGGAACATTAGTTTGAATGCTCAGTATGTGGTGTTATTCAAAAACCCCAGAGACGCATCCCAAAGTATGCACCTGGCAAAACAGATGTACCCTAAAAGCACGGTCTTTGTGCGAGAAGCCTTTGAAGATGCTACCCAAGGAGCTCACGGGTATCTACTCATCGACTTGAAAGAAGACACCCCCTCGGCACTTCGATTGCGCACCCACATTTTTCCCGGGGAGTTGCAGACGTGTACACACCCAAATAAAAGAAGAAGACACAACCTTATAGCATTCACTTCCTCATCATGTCGGCACGGATACGCAAGCACGCGCCGGCCGTCCGCGTATTACGCAACGCGCCACCGGAGGTGGGCCGGGCCCTGGTGCGCGACGCGGACCCTGACTTGGTACGGTGTTTGTGTGAAGTGGCTCATTATGTGTTAAAAGGCAATGTTCCTCTCAGTCCTCTGCAGAAAGGGAAATTGTAGCGGCACAAGGCGGGTCTCCGAACGCTAGTGAAGAAGACGGGCAGTGTTAAGAAAAAGAAACAGGTGTTACAGCGAGGTGGATTTCTCGGCGCACTCTTCGCACCCTTAGCCGCTACCGTACTGGGACAGTCAGTAGGATCCATCTTGGGTGGAGCACGCTAACATCATGGAACATACGAAAAAAATGATGCTTGTCGAACCTCCACTGTTACAGAGTTTGCAATCACCCTATCCCGTCCCTGTCACGGTGCAACAACTCCAGTCTCTGGACGAAGAGATGAATAGTATACTCCTACGTCGACTACCCGATCACGAGAACATTCAACTCTACCATCATACGCTGAACCGGTACAAGACGTTTATGAATCAATATAGGGGTAGTAGTAGTAGTACACCACCCCTACCACCCACAGCGCCCAGACTGACACCGCCGCCATCATCACCTCAGCTGGAAGAGGAAGTGTTGGCCGGTGTCCTTAAAGCATTCAAGACCAAGGCTCGTTTATTGTTGGACCGGGTGAAACAGAATCCCGATATGGGTTGGAACGATGAGGGAAAATTGCTGATTGGAAACCGAGTGGTGCCGGGATCTTATATGACCGATTTGATCAACGATATGGTACGCTCTCGCAAACACTCTAATCCACCGGGCTGGGAAACCTTTGCTCAAGGGTTAAAAGACACACACAACCCTCAAGAATTTGTAGGGAATCCTAACCGTTGGGCCTTTATGTAGCAATCGACGGGTAGACGACACCAATCACCACCACCACCACCACCACTCTCCTCTTCTTCCTCTTGGGCACCGATGTCACCGCCCAAAACACCACAACAACGGGGACGTACTTCGTCTTCTACCACGTCATTGCCCCTGCAACCTCCCAGATTTAAGTTACCGCGACGATCACGACGCCAAGGTAAGGCGCCCAAGGCCTGGGAGCCCTACTAGGGGTGGAATCCTATTAAAGCCCGGTGCAGAAGCCAGAAAGCTCAGTCGTCATGTTTTACCTGACGTTGCCCAGTAACAGTTCGCTTGATGTGTTTCCTTACAACACCTTGGCCAAAAACGTGACTCAATTACCGCAACCGTTGCATTTACCTGGACGGTGGGAATGTGGACTGGTGGATATTCAATACCCTTACTCGTGGTACAACGTACGAGGCAAAGAAGTATGGTACGAAGTGACCTATGAAGGCAAAGTAACCCGACTCATTCTCCCCGAAGGCCAATACGATACGCCCAAGACGTTCATAGAGGGTCTGCTGACTTTGTTGCAATATAAGTCTCTACGGAAGGTGACGAATAATTCAAGACCCCTGAAAGCCTATCCCTTCAAGAATCACGTGATCTTCGATGTCAACACATACAACGACAAGTCCTGTATCCTGCTCAGCCCCAACGTGGGTGTGAAACTCAGTCCTAGGCAACAGCAAATGTTAGGTCTGCCTTACAGCGTCTACACGGGGCCCACCACCGACAACGGTGACGTTGTGATGGATATGAAAGTAGGTATGTACGGACTCTACGTCTACTCGGACGCAGTGGACAGCCATATTGTGGGCGATGTGAACACACGGGTGTTACGGTTGGTCCCCATTAAAAAGAAGTATGGCGATCAAGTCAACGAGAGTTTCAACCATATACTCTACCTCCCCGTACGACATACCGATATCAACACGATCACGGTGGATATAAGAGATGACACGGGACATCCGGTCGCATTCGAACGAGGGAAAGTGGTGCTGACACTTCATTTCCGACGAGCCCGTTCTCCTCACTTCGTATAATGTACGTGCCTTACCAGTGCCATACGCCCAGCTATGCCGACTACTACAAGAAACAAACGGGAGGGAGCTTGCCCATCTTTAGCGGTGCACGCATGCAACGAGGTCACGGATTGGGGAACATACTGGCCAGCATTGTGAAAACGTTCTTACCCTTGGTGACACGGGTTGTCAAAGCGGTGGGGAAACAAGCGGTACGCAGTGCTGCACGTGGTCTGTAATGTCTTGGGAGGCACAACACCCCGACAAGCCTTCAAACGACGGGCTAAAGAAGCAGGCAGCGTCTTGATCGCCAAAGCCCTTAAAAGACAACCACGGGCACGGCGAAGAGTCATTCGACGACAGACACACCGACGACGCACACCCCGGAAGACAAAGAAGAAGAGTAAGAGAGACATCTTCGCATAATGGCATTCATTCACTCCGAGTCGTGTCCGTCTACCAACAGTGAATTGGATTTGTGGACTATTCCACCCACCCAAACCAGTGTAGCCGAAGGACGTTGGGTAGAACATCGACCCCTGGCTAGCCTGCCGGGGACGGGACCCGTGGAATTTACCAATGAAAACAAAGATACGGCCTACCTGGATTTAACCCACACCTGCTTGTACGTGAAAGCCAAAATAATGGACAACGACGGGACGCCCATAGCGGATGATGCGGTAGTAGGCCCGGTGAATCTTTGGCTGCACTCCTTGTTCCAACAAGTGGATATGAGTCGATAAACTCGATAATCAGTACGTCCACCAATACGTACCCGTACCGAGCCTACATGGAGACGCTGTTGTCGTACGGCAATGATGCCAAAAAACACACTTGCAAGCCTCGCCGTACTTCAAGGATACACCCGGAGCCATGAATAGCGTGCTCGCTGCCAATAATGGGTTCACCGCGCGCAAAAAATTGGCAGCCAATAGCAAGTCCGTCGATATGATAGGACGACTGCACGCCGATCTGTTCCTGCAAGACCGCTACATGATGAACGGTGTATCCATCAAGATCAAGTTGATCCGTTCCACACCCGCGTTCGCCTTGATGGCCGCTGGAGATAAAGACCCCCGATACAAGATCGTCATAGAAGATGCAGCCCTGTTTGTCCGTACAGTGGATTTGCAACAGGGGGTGTTGCTGAGTCACATGGAAGCCGTATCGAAAAAACCAGCCCTGTACCCCATCCGACGCGTACAGACCAAGGTGTTCTCTGTGCCAGCAGGTACGATGATGGCCAATCGTGAAAATTTATTTCTAGGGGATCTCCCTAAACGTCTTACCCTGGCGTGTGTCACCAACACTGCTTTCAATGGACAGTGGAATGAGAATCCTTTCGCCTTTCAACATTTCAACCTCAACTTTTTGGCACTGCACGTGGCCGGCCATCAAATTCCAGCCCGTCCATTACAACCGGATTTTGGTAACCAAAACTATGTGCGGAGCTACCTGAACCTGTTTACAGCCACAGGACAGAACAACCAGGACGAGGGAAATACCATCAGTCGACGAGACTTTTACCGTAGGTACACGTTGTTCGCCTTCGACCTCACCCCTACCTTGGAACACGATCATCAACTGGCCTTGCTCAAGAAAGGAAACCTACGGTTGGGACTGCGTTTCGCCGTCGCTCTAGCCCAGACCATTAACGTGATTTGCTACGCCGAGTTTGATAACGTCATCAGCGTGGATCAGCAAAGAAACATCCTGTGTGACTACGCCAGCTAGAGTCATGGATACAGAGCAGCTGATGGGCATACTCCAGCGAGATCCTAAGTTACCCTTTCGAGGTGTGTTTCCACGCAATGTGTTTCCCACCCACTCCACCACCCCAGCAGCCTACATCCTGAATACAGACCCTGGGTCTCGACCCGGTGAACACTGAGTGGCTGTGTACGTGGACACCCTAGGCCAAGGCGAATACTTTGATTCCTACGGACTTGCACCCCTGCATCCCGATTTGGTGAAATTCATGGACGTATCTACTACAGTGCGGCGTTGGAATACTCAAAGATTACAAGGACCCTTGAGTAGTGTGTGCGGACAGTACTGTGTGTTTTATCTCACTCATCGGAGTAGAGGACATTCTATGCAAACCATCGTACACATGTTTGATGATTATTGTCAAGCCGAAGACCGTGATGTACTCGTCTATGACTGGACGACCTCTCGTTTTAATGTGCATGCTCCATTTCTCTGGTTAGCTTAAATTCAATGCACTGCGCGCAGTACTATTGTTTTTTATTATGACGTTGTTGTTCTGACGTTCATTGATGTTCAATAAAAAAAGATTCATGAAAAACACAAAAATGATGGTTTTGACTTATTTTTTTTATTTAAGTGAACAAGAAGGGGGAGTCACACTATGTACAAATAGAATACAAGTGGTACAAAAAATTCTGTCAGGAGTAGGATTCGAACCTACGTCCGGCATTTCGCCGACCAGCACAGTTAACCGGCGCCTTAGACCACTCGGCCATCCTGACTTTTACAGTTTTTAACTGGTGTATCAACAGTCATATAGTGTCTTCCCGTTCCACCTCATACTGTGCCCGTAACTCAGGTTTCACCAGGGACTCCCACTCCGCATTAGACACGGCCATGTAGGCCGAGTCCGTATCCATTTCCATGAGTTGCCAGTCTGATGGATTAAAATACACACCCATGAAATCATAGAGAAACTGCAGCATCTTCAGCTTGGCCACCTGGTATACCATACATCCAATCTGCAGGGGTAGGTTGTAACGGATAGTCTTTTTGGCTGAACTGACTTCATACGTGTCGTCATCGATCACCTCCACGGACCGAAACAGAGGAGAATTCACTTTTTGCGGGCTTGTGCAGTAGCACAAATGTTCACGTTCACGTGCTTATCCTGGTTGGTGACCGTTTTCCCATAATAGCCATTGCCCGTCAATTTCCACGATTCACCGATGATGGGCTTACTCGGGTCTTGATCACCTTGACGACGGGCAGACGTGACAATGCCGGCATTCTCCGAAAAACAGGCGTTGGGTACGTACTGTATCACTTGATATATTTTGATAATTTCCAGACCGTGGCTCATGTACCACTGCAGCAGCGGAGTGCCCAGCAAGATTTTCTCTGCCCACATACTACCAATCAACATGCGTCGAGGTCGAGGCAAACACTCGTGTTGCTCCGCATAGGCCCCCATGGTGTCTCCAATATCATCCCGACCCACCAGCGTGTTCTTAAAGATGGGAGGGTACTGGGCGAAGAGAGGTTTGAGAGTGTTGGGAACATGCAAATCACATTCGACAAAGCCGTAGAGGTCCCCAGAACGAATGGCGTCGAACATCTGTGGCAGACTCAGGAGTCGCCGACGACTCAACGGGTTTTCGCGCTCTTTTAGGAAACGCCGTCAATGGGGCAGGGCCTGGCACATGGTATGAAATTCACACTCACACATTTCGATCAGATGGTATCCTCTCTCTTTCACATAATCACCGTTCTCCACCACTTCTTCCCGTAATTCTTCCGGTGTTTTTCCACATCGTTCGTTGAAGCGTCCAGCGCTGAAATGGCATTCATGGCCGTGCCAATAGCAACCGTAAAATTAGAATACGGTCGGTGTCCTACCCACCAGGGCAAACCCATCGACGGGGAGTCGACGATCTCCTATGCGCTTCTCTTTGGCGTTGGTCTGATGGCGTATATAAATTCCCCGTCGATAGGCTTCCCAATCCAACCACTGGTCAGTCAGATGCTTGTAGGGAGTGCCTTGCGGTGTAAAATGCCGGCCTTCCGCCAACCAGCGTGTATAATGTCCACTGGGCATAGGTTGGGCCAGAGACCACAGGTACAAGGCATTGGCATCGAAACCGATGATCTTAGCACAGGGTTTTCCACTGGGGAGAACAGTGACGTCCTTCTCGTGATAACGGTGAAAAATAAGACTAGGTCCACCGACAATGTTCTGCTTTAGACAATCATGCATGTCCGCATCTTTTTGCTGTATCAGCGAGAAGTAGGTGGGACACTCTTGAAAAAGATGGCGAAGCGCCAGACCCGATAAACTCAAGCACTCCTTGAAGATGTCGACGTGCATCTCACGACGAAACAGTTGAACCATTTTCTCGGCCGCTTCCAGGAAAGCAACCACATCTAAGTTAGTATACCATATCGGTAAATCTCGCAAGGTCTGCATATGCTGATCGTTCCATACCTGCTCTAGTTCCCGGTACGTGTCTACCGGACATTCCACTTGCTTCAAATCGTCAAAAAACGCATTCCGGGGTGGCAACTGTGTTTCCTCCAAACGGTCGAGCGTCGATATATACGTGTAAGGGAACCTACCTTTCGTTTGTGCACAGTCATACGCCTTCACCCACTGATCATAGCTATAATTAGGAGCTAAGTAGTTCCGTACATCCAGGCAATGGAGTGATGTGGTAGTGAGGGCCATATGATTATTGATCTTCTTGATGACGGACTTGATGGTATTAGCCTGGGCCAAGTAGGGGTAGAGAAATTCCTTCACCATGTTCAAATCATATCGCCCCGAGTTGAAACCGAGCACCGGTAACTGGCCTAGGTATTGTAGGAAGCGCGCTTTCAATTTCTCCGCATACGGTTTCGGTAAAGGCACATCCTGCGACTGCATGGGCTCCGGCTCCGACTCCGACTCCGACTCGGACTCTTCATCGTCACTAAACGATACACCCGGTATAGGAATCCGATCGTCCAGTTGGTCCAGTACGTCCTGGAACTTGGACACCAACAATTCCGTACTGGCCGCACTGACTTCCTCTAAATACTCCACCATGCGGGTGATCAACTCATGGGAATCCCCGGTAGACACGAAACAGACCGGTGCAGCGTCATAGCCAGGTACATTGCTGGAAATATTCACACTCAGGGGAATATGGCGCTGCGTGCACTGCGTTTTCGCTGAAAACACGTCCATGGGCTCCAACAGGGCCTCAAAATCGTAACACGCACGGTAGGGGAAATAACGGTCCTCCTCCGGTATGATGAGACCCTCATCGGCCAATTCCTCGAAAATAGTAGGCGTATTATGATACACACCACCAGGAAATTTTCGCTTCACACTGTTCTGACAACTCTTCTCATGTCGATGTAGGTGCGCAGAAAGTTTAAACACCCGATGGCATTGGGCGCAACTGTAAGACTGGGCGTACTGGCTCATATTGTAGATCAGCGAAAAATGACTCACGCCATTGTCGTCGAAAACATTGACTTTCATCGTAGAAGCATACCGTTCTGTTGAACGACGAACCAATTCAGCCACAAATGTATCCTCCTCGCATCGTAATCGGTATACAAAGATATTGTTGTTGAACAGTGTTTCCACGTCATCCAAATTCTTGAAAGGGACTCCACGGAAGTGCCGCTCATCCAAGTCTTGCTGCTCTAAATACTGTTCCCAATAGCCATTGGCCACTCTGTCACAAGCCTGAGGATTACACTCGTCCAGATGCAAGGCCAAACACCGAAACAGACATTTCCGGTCTGTGTAGGGTGCGTGTTGCCCTCTCGTTAATGCATACAGTCCGTGTCGATGAAGTAGCCAAGGGGGTAGTAGTACAGGAGCACCGATAGGATGATCTCTCATTTTCGTGACGAAAAATGTGACGTTGGTCACCATTTCCACAAGCCATTTGGTATTGGGGCGTTGCAACCGGGCCCATTCCAATGGGTCCAACGTAGTCAATTGGTCGATGAGCGGCTCCAGAGAAATCGCATCCGTCACCGTGAACGGCTGGTCAAACACAGAGGTATTATTGCTGGGATAATAATACCGCACCTGGCCCGTCTCCTTGTGCCGTAAAATGTACCCGAAATTCATATTCAACTTGAACGCTGTGACCTGGTTTGTGAAAATGTTCTCGGCATAAGTAGACAAATACGTGAGGTCCTGCAGTCGAAAGTTATACAAGTCCAATAGACGACGATCACGGTGAAAACAATGGCGTATGGTAGTCCAGTGTCGTTGATAAATGTCACTCACACGCTCGTCTTCAGGCAAGACTTCAAGCGGAGGTGCTGCTGGGTCCCATGGAAAATCTTCTCCACGTCTTATGCTTTCTGTCCTCCTCTCGTCAGAACAAGCTGGTCAGGCAGGCAGGCAGACAGGCTGGGCAGGCAGGCAGGTAGATCAGAGGGCTCCGTAGGGTAGTGCAATGAATACACCAAACCACTAAAAATCGCTTCCTTTTATACGTTTTTGTCATGCCGCCATGTTGTACACCACAGGTTGGTACAACATGGCGGATGATCCGCCATGTTGTACACCACAGGTTGGTACAACATGGCGGATGAACCGCCATGTTGTACACCATAGGTTGGTACAACATGGCGGCATGGAAAAAACCCAAACAAATCTGGACATATCCAAGGGTCACGCCCCATTCATCCCAACCGGAAGTGACGTCATAGTTACATCCGGGTAAAATTATGTTCAATTTATCCTGTATACACTACTGGTATTGGTCAATTATCAACTGTAAAATAAATTTAAATAACAGTCAATATTACTTAGATGTAGTCCTGAGAGAATAGTAGTCTACTTGCTATCTTTTAACCAACATGGAAGTTTGATTCTTCTCATTTAAGCCTTTTGTATAATATTTTACGTAAAATATGATAAGAAAACACGAAACGGCGGCTACAATGTCCCATCGGGGACTTCTATTCTCTAATTTCACGTCTGGGTTTAGTTATTGTATTAATTCACTGTACACATTTGTTAAATACAAATTATTTCACGTTCTATAAAGTTGTTCAATGATCACTTGCATGATAATTTGTGCAAAGCAATATTGAAATATTCCAAATATGAAAGATTATCAGCAACTGATATTCATGGACCTGTGCCTTACACTACATAATCTCCTATATGAGTCATTGCACTTGATACGTTATAATTTTAGTTACGTTATGTTTCGCATACATGTTGGCATAACATGCCGTGCAAAACATCATGGCAATATACACAAAGGTGACCAAGAAAGGTTTTCTGAAACTGGTGTTTCTTGGCAGTCCTCTTCGAAGATCGGTTTTATATTTATCTCAAGGTAAAAATATTTTGGAGGCAAGCTGTTTAACATTCTAGCTAGTCATTTCAGAATTATTTAAGGCCTATTTACATAATATTTCATGTGACGCATCATGGGAAAATGTGCAATGGTTGCTCCATGCTAATCTAAAATTTTCTGATCTGTTCGTCTATTAAAGTTCAGTTATTGTTTTACCTCGCAATACAAATATGTCGAAATCAAGATATTGTACATTCTACAATGTATATAGTTGTAGTCAGTTTAACATAATGGAGATTCAGTTGAGGCATTTTATCACCTGGCATTGATTGTAAGCTATGTCACGTTCACTTATTACTTTCACTTTCAGAATAATGTAAAGCCTTATTTGTATAATTATCCACTCAGAAGAATCCCGGACCAATTTCAAATCACGTTCGTCAATTTTTGTTGTATACTTTAATATTATTTGTCAGAATGGAACGTAGTTTAATATCTTGGGCCAATTGCATACTCTTCTGAGTGCAAGGCACTATGCAAAGCCTGAAAATGGCGACGAAGAAATCTCAAACTCGGGGTTTTGCGTTTTTCATCTAATTTGGAGCAGTTGCAGCTTTACGTCTTCATCAATCAGAGCTTCGTTTCAACGTTTTATATCGGGACAATTTTTCGCCTATTTTCAGGACAATTGTTCGTCTATTTGCATTATCTCCGAGGCTCAGTTTTGTGCATTTTGGGATAAGAACTAATCATTTGACAACGAACAAGAAAACACAGAATTCTATGGTCGCCTTCATGAAAATTCTCATAATCAGCTGCAATTCTTTGCAGTGACCCTAACATGCCTCACAATCAGTTCAGAAATTTCATCGCAGATCACAGCAAAAAATAAATGATCACGCGCCTATCTCTGATGTCCGCCGATTTATGAATGCCATCGTGAAAAGAATCACACTATATTAACATAAACTCTTCCTGATTATCCAACAATTAGTTTGAACAAACGTTTCTATTTTCAACATATTGATATAATATAGTCACAATGCTCGCATGTCTGGCACACTTTTTTGTCACCGTCAGACGTGATGCTTTCGAAAATTGATCTTCATGGTTTGTCCTTTAAGCTGACAGCAAGCAATTTGGATTAAGGATGATGAGATTCTTCAATGGACGACGGGAATGACGGAGCTTGTGCAAGTGAAATTTCGGCTGCAAGCTGTTTTCTTCAATTTGTGACAGCCATAATGCATGGAAGAAGATTTTGGGATCAGCTTAACTGAATTCTTGAGCAATCCAGTGATATAACATATGTAAACTTGAAAACTGTATAATTTTCAGTCAATACAACAATGCCGAATATAAACAAATAACACTGACGACGTGGGTCGTACTCAAATAACATCCCTATATAATTTTCCGCCTGATGTGTTTAGAACATTATATTCTCCTTGAAACCTACTTGATTCTGGGCTATGTACAGTGTCTAAATAATTATGTATTAGTATGAATGCGATGAATATGTGGTCCCGTATAGTCACAGACGACGCAGGTTGCAGTCCCATCTGCCCATTAAGTTATTTGATGTGTTTTCTGTATAACCCTGGATTCCCTTGATAGTCACTTTCCCCGCTTTTTTTGTACCTTGTCTATATATGTATCAATTTGAATGTAATAAATATGTTTTTGAATGGTGTACGATCTAAATATTTCGTATTCCTACAAATCTACCGCTTTTGATATCGAACAGCAATCATAGCATTACAGGTAAACGACCTAATGTAATGTAGTTGTTGCTCATGCTAGGGGTCGTATGGATATTTCACATGAATCATCGCAATAAAATACTGCAATAAAATAGCGGCAGAGATACCAAGGCTACGCACGGCTGAATGTGAGGTGCCGAGGGAAGCTGTCCTGTGGAGTCATATGGCTACTTTTTTGTCGCTATATGTGGTCGTAACGGTTAGAGCGCCTGTCCCGCACCGCATATTCATAGACGACGTAGATTGCAGTCCCATCTGCCCATTAAGTCATTTACTGTGTTTTCTGTATAACCCTGGATTCTGTTGATAGCCACTTTTCCCGCTTTTTTGTACATTGTGGCATATATGTATTAATTTGAATGTAATAAATATGTGTTTCCATGGTATACGACCTAAAGATCCTTACACCTACAGATCTACCCCTTTTACTATCCAACCGCAATTATAGCGTTACAGTTAAACGACCTAATACAATGCAGTTGGTGCTTAGTGGCCGTATCGATACATCATAGTCTCCACATGAACCATCGCAATAAAGTGCCGCAATACAACCGCGACAGACACTAAGGCTACGCAAAGCTGACAGTGAGGTGCCGAGGGGAGCTGTCCTGTGGTGTCATATGGTTACTTTTTTTGTCGCTATATGTCGTCAATTTTTCTCACCTCTTGCATGTTGGTCCAATTTATTACCTGTATATGGTAGGATTCTGCTGGTGGATTGATAGGAATTGTCCACACTAATCATTTTTAGCTCATCTGGGCCGAAGGCCCGATGAGCTTATGTCATGGCCTGACTGACCTGACTGTCCGTCGGCCGTCGTGTGTCGTCCGTCGTCCGTAAACATCTTCTTCTCTGAAACCGCTTGGCCGATTAAGCTGAAACTTGGCATGCATGTTCCCTCCAATGAGTACACCAGAATTTGTTCATGCGGTGTCGATACGATTTCAAATATGGCTGCCATGGCGGCCATCTTGAATTTGCCAGTGAAATCTTGTCATCATTATTTTTCGGTAACTACTTCATGGATTTTTCTCAAATTTGGTACATTGGTTCCCCTTTGGATCTAGTTGTACAACATGTGTATTTTAGTCGAATTTGAATATTCAATATGGCCACCAAGCGGCCATCATGGATTTCCCCATGAAATTTTGTTATCGCGATTTCTCAGGAACTATTTCATGGATCTTTCTCAAATTTGGTACACAGGTTCCCATTGGGGTCTAGTTGTGCAGGATACCTTTTGTGGTCTGATTGAGAAATCCAATATGGCTACCAGGTGGCCATCTTGGATTTGCCGATGAAACATTGTTGTAGCGATTTCTCAGGAACTACTGCATGGATCTTTCTCAAATTGGGTACACAGGTTTCCCTTGGTGTCTAGTTGTACAACATTTGTACTTTAGTCCAATTTGAATATCCAATATGACCACCAAGCGGCCATCTTGGATTTCCCGATGAAACTTTGTTATCGCGATTTCTCAGGAACTACTTATGGATCTTTCTCAAATTTGGTACACAGGTTCCCCTTGGGGTCTAGTTGTGCAGGATACCTTTTGTGGTCTGGTTCAGAAATCCAATATGGCTACCAGGTGGCGATCTTGGATTTCCCGATGAAACATTGTTGTCGCGATTTCTCAGGAACTACTGCATGGATCTTTCTCAAATTTTTTACACAGGTTCCCCTTGGGATCTAGTTGTGCAAGATACTTTTCTGCTTCGATTTTGAAAATCTAATATGGCCACCAGGCCGCCATCTTGGATTTCCCCATGAAACATTGTTATCGTGATTTCTCAGGAATTACTGCATGGATCTTTTTTCAAATTGGGTACACAGGTTTCCCTTGGTGTCTACTTGTACAACATTTGTACTTTAGTCCAATTTGAATATGCAATATGGCCACCAGGTGGCCATATTGGATTTCCCCATGAAAATTTGTTATCGCGATTTCTCAGGAACTACTTCATGGATCTTTCTTAAATTTGGTACACAGGTTCGCCTTGGGGTCTAGTTGTGCAAGATACCTTTTGTGATTTGATTCGAAAATCCAATATGGCCACCAGGTGGCCATCTTGGATTTCGCCGTGAAACTTCATCGCGATTTCTCAGGAACTACTGCATTGATCTTTCTCAAATTTGATACACAGGTTCCCCTTGGGGTCTAGTTGTGCAAGATACCTTTTCTGGTACGATTCGAAAATCCAATATGGCCACCAGGCGGCCATCTTGAACTTCCCCATGCAATTTTTTTATCGTGAATTTTCAGGAAATTACTGTATGGATCTTTGGCACAGGTTCCCCTTGTGGTCCAGTTGTGCAAGATACCTTTTTTGGTCCATTACGAAAATCCAATATGGCCGCATCTTGAATTTTCGATGAAACTTTGTTATCATGAAATCTTTGGAAATTACTGCATGGATCATTTAGTGTTCAGGGGGGACAACACAAGTTAGAAACTCATCTATTGCAGTTCTTTAGTAAAACTTTCTCACAGCTACTTTCTTCAGTTACAGCCAGATGAGCTACAGTGCCGTGGCACTATCTTTCCTTCAATCGAGCAACATTTTCGGGATTTCTCGATTCTGTCGGGAATTCTTCGAGAGAATGTCCAGAGAAAATTATGAGAAAAACGAAACATTTTTTTCAAAATTCTTGATCAGTTTTATGTTGAACCAGAGAATGTCGAGAAATTTTGATCGAGACAGCTACGAAAGAGTATCGCCATACCATCGAGAGAATGGATACAATTACGTCACTGACATTTTAACAGCGGTTACGCCTCTATGTGTCAAGATTGTGCGTTGGGTATTGTCATCATGTACGTACGTACGTTCAGCCGTCTCTGTTATCTCATTACCATTATACTGAAGAACGAATATGCCAAACTTGCATAATTATAAGCGTCTGGTCGGTCATTCATAATTCAGCCGTCGTCCATTAAAGAATATCCGCGTTCATAATCAAAGGACCTATTCCACATAACAGTATTAGCACCGAATTCAAAAAGACAATCATAGTATACTCACACATAGGCTAGTTTCCTGCAAGAGAGAAGCGGTCAACAGTTTTCGCTGATGCCGGCAAGACATCTTTATGTTCCAAAAATATCAAATCCATGTCGCTGATCAGTATTCTTAATCCATAATATTCGTCATCTAGAGAATGATGTATTTCAGTCACGCTTTGATTGTGACTGTTCGTATGAGCACCGTGATGATCTTGAAGTACATGGGTTCGTATGGCTCCTAGCCCCGTGTTAAGCGGAATTAGACACAAGTTACGAAACGTAACGCCATAGATCTTGTGCGCTACGCTCGTATTTTGCTATCAGCATGCGATATGTATCGCCAAATTTGAGAAACTTTGAGTGGAGGCGCTTTTTCGTATAGCCATGTTTTATAAGTTTCTGTAACAAGCTTTTGTGACATTGATTAAAACTGTCACATTTAACACAGGATCCAGCATATACTACTAGGCGAGATATGTATACGCCATATGCAGGTCCCACTGGAATATTATAAAACAATAATACTGAATAATTTATTTTTTTAATTTTTATTAGACTTCGAAATCGAATCAGGATGAGTGCAACAGGTGACCAGCACCTATAGTAAAGCACTCTCCACATACATCAATACATTCATACACACAAGTAACACATATATAAATATAAGAAGGAAAAACAATTATATAAAAATTAAAGACGAATTGATAAAACATCAAGGATATATACACACAATTAAATTTAGGCATGCCGTTCTGCTGTAAAATATGAGATTTATCACAAGATTGATGTATAAATATTTGATCACGGCTTGGTGTTCCAACGTAAAAATGATGAAAACAATTAACAATAGGCATGGCTTGAAGGTATGTACATGTAGCAAGCACACAACACTGATTACACCAGGTGACAGCGTGGACAGTGACATGTGCCACGAACAAGAATTCTCGGAATCGAACTTCTCGATAAATATATTAATATAATACCTACGGTGGCTCATAGGTGACATTGACTTTTTTTTAATTATGTATTTTTTTTTTTTGCATTATCACCTAGGTGGAAATTATTCTCACCCGGGTGATAATATTATCACCTGGGTGGAAATTATTCTCACCTGGGTGGAAATTATTTTCACCTGGGTGGATATTATTATCACCTGGGTGGAAATTATTTTCACCTGGGTGATATTATTATCACCTGGGTGGAAATTATTCTCACCTGGGTGGAAATTATTATCACCTGGGTGGAAATTATTTTCACCTGGGTGATAATATTATCACCTGGGTGGAAATTATTCTCACCTGGGTGGATATTATTATCACCTGGGTGGAAATTATTTTCACCTGGGTGATAATATTATCACCTGGGTGGAAATTATTCTCACCTGGGTGGATATTATTATCACCTGGGTGGAAATTATTTTCACCTGGGTGATATTATTATCATTGGAAATTATTCTCACCTGGGTGGAAATTATTCTCACCTGGGTGGAAACCTGGGTGGAAATTATTTTCACCTGGGTGATAATATTATCACCTGGGTGGAAATTATTCTCACCTGGGTGGATATTATTATCACCTGGGTGGAAATTATTTTCACCTGGGTGATAATATTATCACCTGGGTGGAAATTATTCTCACCTGGGTGGATATTATTCTCACCTGGGTGGAAATTATTTTCACCTGGGTGATATTATTATCACCTGGGTGGAAATTATTCTCACCTGGGTGGAAATTATTCTCACCTCACCTGGGTGGAAATTATTTTCACCTGGGTGATATTATTATCACCTGGGTGGAAATTATTCTCACCTGGGTGGATATTATTATCACCTGGGTGAAAATCATTATATATTTTCATTTTATTGTATTAATATTATAGTCAATTTGGCCACAGACTGCCCGTATGTACATGACGTACTGTCACTATGCCAGCGCCGTTCACTCCGTTGTTTCATGCGAACTCCTTGGTGTCGGTACGCGCCGCAGCTGAAATGTTTTGGGTACGGTAGGTTGAATGTGCGGCAGGTTGGTTTGGTTTGTCTTTGTTGTTGAGTGTGTGCTTGTGTGTGGTTTGAAACTATGAATCTGTTTGCCATTGATTGTTACCAAGTATCTAGACAACACATGTCACCTATATTTTATACTCGAAGTTGACGACTGGCGATTGATTTCGAGGTGGTTTGGCTGACGGTAATAGTTGTTGTCGTATTACAACATTGATGAAACGTCAAACGTATTCAGACTATCCCTGTGGAAACTGTTTGTCAATTTCCAGTAGGCCCAGCAGCTGATCTGTACCTATGGTTTTGCTGTCACCTTTGGAAAATTCATAATTCGAGGGAGGGGAAGGGGGAGGGGGGCCACAGGGGCTCGTTACCGTTGTTAATTGGTTAAAATAGGTTGATTATAGGGGGGGTCGAGGTCGGTAATCCCTCTTTTATTACCGACCTCGACCCCCCCCATATAATCAACCTATTTTAACCAATTAACAACGGTACGAGTGGGGGTGGGGGCTACCAAACTTTCTGCGCTATCTCCGGAACGACAAAAAATGGAGATCTGAAACTCCGTGACTTTATAGTTTATCATACACCCCAAGCAGAAGATCATGGGTAAATTCAAGATGGCGGCCACGTGGGGTACCAGAAAAGTGACGTTTTTGTCATATTTCTTCAAAATTTCTGCTTTTCCGCGATGAAAAGTGGGCAAAAATTATTATATATTTAACAATACATTAAAGGATTTTTATCAGTATTTTTTTTTCTTGAATATGTGTCGGAAGAGTTAGTACCTAATTAAGATTTTTCAAATTTTTCCCCCTATTTTCAATAAAATGAAAATATGTGGGCTGCTCCCGACTGTCCTGCTCCCGACTTTTCGCAGATAGGCCTACATGGCGCAGGTGTTGCATTTGCGTACACTTCGCCATGGCTTGCGTATCGTCCGCGATATCCGGTGTTTTACCGGATTCTGTTCGGCCTTCATCCGGACGAGAACAGACTCGAAAACTCTAATAAATTACGGGGTGCAGTCCACAGTAGACCCCTCGTTGCTGGAAATAGACCGTTGGTATAGCCCTTTCGTCTTTCCGAGATGCCAAACCATCCAGAAAACCCATATAAAAGTATATATTTTCTTCATGGTAATGCTCATACCATTAATTCAGCATACAAGCCAGTTATGTAAATTCAACCCGGGATAAATTTTCTTCCCTCGGAACGTACTCCATATTTTCTGGAAAATCTATTAAAATGACCCAAAATACGCCATATTTCGTTCATTTCCTGGAAAAATCCTGACAATCGATTTCAATGAGACTTCGTCTCAGTGTTCCCCGTCTCGAGGCGGGATAGAAAAGCTTCAAAATAGGGGGTCGACCATTTCGTTTTTTGTCACATATTCCATATGTAAAATAACCCTATTTTTAAACACCTGAAAAACGTCCGAAACTGAAGCTGACGAAGGTTGACTTCGTGGCCCGACTCGCCATATAGCTCAACCGAGCCACCCATCCGCATATGTCATTTTGAAGGAATGGTATACACTCTCAGAAATATTCAAGGAATAATCCTGAATAGATCAGGCTGTACATCTACAACTCAATTTCAGGGATTTTACCTGAAATCCAGGGATAATATCCTGAATTTCAGGAAAATGATCCCTGAATGAGTGGATTTTCCCTGATTAGTATGTTCCCGACCTTATTCAGGTACATAAAATCCCCTAAAATTCAGGTAATTTAACTTTAATTCATGGATGATATACCTGAATTTCAGGAAATTATTCCTGAATTCCAGGCAAAATCCCTGAAATTGAGTTGTGGATGTGCAGCCTGATCTATTCAGGATTATTCCCTGAATATTTCTGAGAGTTTAGTACCCAGAAGCTTGGTACTATAAATACTGGTTACCTAAAAGGGAAGGATAATTATCATGTGGTCAGACCCGGACGCTCTGCTGTATAAAATGTTTTGACCAATAATCCGAAACTATGGACTACCCCCTTCAGGTTTTCATACATACCCCGGAAACATATTGCCTGGTCTTACAAAATATATAGGTATGAATAACTCTCATATCACCCAAGAGGTGTGGTAGGTCTGTAATTTTGAACAAGTAGATCATCACATGACTCGAAAAGGGCGGGTTACGTTGTTACGTCGGTAGACTTTAGCTGATTGGCTGACGAAGTCACGCGGTATTGATTTCTGAAAATTCCCTGCAGCACTTGCCGAAAGTAGTCTGAAATGGATACACACGATCCCAGGGTCAGTCTTACCGCGTAAAGATGGCCCAGATGGTTACAGGTTGTGGGTGTTGGTGACATTATCAGATAGCCCTCCTGCACGCAAAGTCTAGTATTTTATATTGTACTATATTGCAACCAATCGCCTGATTTCAAATACCCTCTCCTAAATATTGTTATTGCGGCACGATACGGCATTTTGGAGTCATTTTACACTGCTATTTATTAGGCAGTAGTACTCTCGAGTGGAAGAAGGTGAAGAAGTAAATATCAACTGTATGATAACAATAGTATTATACTAGATGAGAAATATTTGATAAGACAGAATTAGGCTTGTGGGGATGGTTGGATTAATTAACAAGGTGGGATTCAAGGCACGGCCGGGTGGGATTCCTGAATCAGTAGGTCATACACGCTGGGAATGAATATATACTGCTTATTTATTTATTGATGTCATTGACTTGAGAACGATACCTGTATCAAAACGTCGTCCAAAATAAACTATAAGTTGTTATCCATAAGCAATTTGTTCATTTATCTACTTCCCAACTTCTTCTCTCTCAGTATGTAATTCATAGGTGGGCCTCCGCAGTTTCGTAGTAATGGCCCCTCTCTAATTTCATAATACGATAGACTGCCCTTGTTCTGCTACATCATAAATCTTCTTGTCTTCTTAATAGCTTATATCTATAATGCCATCCTATTCAGCATTATCAACGCTGCAAACGAGTACGTACAAATCGAGTGCTGGCTTCGTCTACACGCTGATCGGGATCATGGAGTAAAGTTTGTCCTGCCTCAGTTATGCCCCTTGGGTGTGCCTAAAAATCGGGACTCATTTACGGGAAGAAAATCTGACAAAAAACGGTTAGGTTGACACCCCCTTTTTTTGCCTTTTTAAGTTGAGACCGGACCAGGGAACGTGAGTAAGAAGTTTAATTGAAATCGCTCTTACAGATTTTTCTGGAAATTGAGCCGAATTTGACCATTTTTCGACATTTTTAAGGGGTTTTCTAGGAAAAATGAAGCAAGCATGGAGGAGAATGTTCGAGTTAAATTTTTCTATAACATAGCAGTGTTATATCTTGAAATAATAGTTTCATCATGCACTTTCAGAAAATATATACATATAAGTGATTTGGGTTGCGACAACTGGTGGCCGAAAAACGGACCCATAGTCTATTCCATGCCGAATAAAAGAATCTCCGGAGTGCACCCATACTAGATTGCTACCTGTCATAAGCGAGCTCTCGCCTCTGTGACGTCACAGATTGGCGGCCTCGCTTTCATTCCACAAATATGCATATCTGACTGGGAGCTAAATAAAGCTGCCAAAAAGGCTTAAATACGCCCAAGGAAAAAAAATTAAAGATTTTTTAAGAGATTCCAGAGAAAAAACAATATTGATAAAAATCCTTTAAAATTTACTAATTTATTGTCCAGGTTTTGCCGAGAAATTGCATAAATAACCACTGTTGTTTTAGGGGGGGCGGGGGGGGGGGCCGAAAATCTTTGGGCCCCCTAACTTCTCGGCACTTCTAAGTGAGCATGTCCCCACATAAAAATTACAGATAGAGTGCCAGGACGTGTAGTGATGTGTTATAGGCCTGTTTTGTTAATGTTAAACCAGGAATTCAAACGGAGTCGGGCATATTCTTCAATATCGATGCGTGTTTATGCGAAACAAATGTGAAAAAGAACCATAAATCTATATACATTGTGTTCAGATTTATTTCCGGTAAAACGCATCTCCGGCAACCTGAGACCCCAGAGCTTCCGGTGCCTAGGCCTGCGTCCATTCGACCCTCACTTGTCAGGCTGCGAAGATCGTCTTTTAGCCTTTTGTAAATGAATCGGTAGATACTTCATGTAGGGGCTATTGTCTGAAATCAAGATACATTGTTGTACACAGACATGGCTATTGTATGCATTGTCTGATATGAATGGTAGACTCGGAATCATATTGGTTCTAATGTTCCGTGATGTTAAGGTCATCGTTTTTTATGTGTGTTTTTTTATGTGTTAACTATGACTAGAGAGTCAAATGAATTCAGGCATGAAGTATTATTTTTTTCAATATCGACGCGTGCTTAAAATGCGAAATAAACGTGAAACTAGAACCATAAATCTGCATACGTTATGTTCGAATTTATTTCCGGGAAAACGCTTCGAACGCACCTCCGGAGATTTGGGACTTCGGAGCTTCCGGTGTAGCAATAATGGTTGTCCCGCAGTATTGGTTGTCCTTCGCCCCTGTATCTAGCAGCGGCTGTCCTAGCTAAGATTCATAGCGTCTCCCTTCCCTCACCGCTATGCCGACGACAAATACATTTCCCTGGTGGTAAAACTCGAACATCTCCATGGCGCACTTAATATTACCTTTGCGCCCTATTGGACCTTCATTAACTTGAGAAAATGGGCCGCCATAAATAAAAATACAGAAATGGCAGACTAAATGGCCATTCGTCGGTCAAAAATTAATTACAGACGTTAAAATTATCCCCATGGAGCCTCAAAATCACTTGAAATCGAGGGTCAAGAAGGTGGGCATTTCCATCATAATAGACCCCATGTATACAGGGGATGATGATCACAACATCGATTATGGTATTTTTATTCATGGCGGCCCTTTTTCTCAAGTTATTGAAGGTCCAATAGTGCGCAAAGGTAATAATAAGTGCGCCATGGAGATGTTCGAATTACCACCAGGGGAATGTATTTGTCGTCGGCATAGCGGTGAGGGAAGGGAGACGCTATGGATCTTAGCTACGGTTGTCCTGACGGAAACTCGGTGTCCCAGTTACTCTTATACATGTTGTGATGCATTTTATATTATATCTGCACCCGAACAACTGTTCATGGGGGACGACATCTCTTATTACAACAGTGGCAATATTAGTTGTCCCCCATGACGTGCTGTCCATCGTATTATCAGACGAACTAGGTCACGGTATGAAGGTGAGAAATTTTCAGTGGGTCGGCAGTGCAGGGGAAAGAGGCGCGTAATATGGATGAGCGGGTTCCAGTAAGTTGTGGGTTCGAATCTCATCCGCGTCACGTTATTTTTTTTTATTATGGTACATTATCATATTTTCCATGCTAATTTTTTCACGGATCATTTGTGGATTAATGACGCCAGGTAGACATTATATTTTGAGGCAAAATTTTTGTTACATATATTTTAATGTTCCTATTACTTAGTTTTATTTTCCAAATATATTTGACATATTATTCGTGAATTTCTTTCTCTCACAGTCAACAGTGTTTTTGTTGAACTGATGTACACTTTATATACAACAACATATATCGCTATCAAGGTAATCCACGTAGGCCTGCATAATAAGATGGAGGCAAACTAACACAACTCTAATTTTGAAAAAGACACTGTAGGTTGTTGGGTGTACAGGGGCCGGCCTCGGGGACAACTTTTCCACCAGCAGAATCCAGGCATACACAGGTTAAAAATCCTCCACACTTACTCACATTTACAAATCCTCCACACTTCACTTGTTAGCTAGTACTCTCAATCTGACACTTCCCCAAACGACCATCCACTACGGAAAATGTTTGATACCGGTATTCATATTTGCAATTATGGAGTATATGGCAGACACTTGCACCCGCCCCATACACAGTTTCCTTTCACTCGGTGGTAAAATATTTCCTTTGAAAATTCCTGTCTATTGAAGCTTACATGTACACCTATGTCTACATCTTTTCCAGATAATCGTCACATTAACCGTTTTCTTGGCCAGTCACCATCGAGGGGCGCATGGATCACCACCGGACTATTTACCATTGGGCGGAAATGGTGACAGAGATGGAATAATTGAATGCTTTTTTTGGCTTGGATTTACCTATGTGGAAATTCAAACATTCTTACAATTGTATCACAGCATTGAAATTAGTCTGAGGCAACTTAAGCGTATTTTAAAGAGCAGACATTTGTGGAGAAGGAAACAACATTCAGACCTGCATGCGGTTATCAACGCTGTGGAAATGGAATTGCTTAACACTGGTAAAGACCTTGGCTATCGGTCAATGCATGCTAGGATAATGAAGAATCACCACTTAGTTGCTTCAAGAGAAACTGTTAGACTTATTTTAGCTAATATGGATCCGCAAGGGGTGTTAAATAGACAGCGACGAAGACTGCTCAGGCGAACTTACCATTCAGAGGGCCCAGATTATCTATGGCACATCGATGGATGGGACAAACTAAAGCCTTTCGGCCTGTGTGTGCACGGCTGTATAGATGGGTTTTCAAGAAAAATAATATGGCTGGAAGCTTCATCAACAAATAACGATCCATTTGTTGTGTGCAAATACTTTGTAGATAGTGTTACAAGTCATGGGGGATTGCCCAATATTATAAGGGCTGATAATGGCACTGAAAATGGAAATATTGAAATTATGCAGTCCATTCTCCGGTCAGAAAATAATGACGAAAGAGGGCGATTGCAGACAGCATTTTTGTATGGCAAATCTACTGCAAATCAGCGCATTGAGTGCTGGTGGAGTAAGTTTGGGGCTTCTGGCATGAATACATGGATACAGCACTTCAAGGATATGGAGAATGTTGGAATAATTGACACGTCAGCTGAGTTAGACAGAGAATGCATTCTGTTCTGCTATCTAGATTTGCTACATTCAGAACTCGACAATTGTTTGAAGTTGTGGAATACACATCATATCAGGAAGTCTAGGAATGACCAGCCCTCCGGCAAGCCCGATGTGATGTACCATATACCTGAAGGATATGGTGGGCGTCATTGTCTTAAACCCTTTAATTCAACTGATGTAGATTTACTGGCCGACATTCTCGCGCGTGCAGTACCAACAGGTAGCTCGACGTATCGAGAATTATTTGAAATTATGATTGATGAAGGAGGAAAGTCGATGCCCAAATCTTTGGAAGAGGCAGCAGATCTACTAACTTTCCTAATGGATGCTGTCAATGAGGAACTTGCGCAGTAGGTATAGATGCATGCTATTTTTTCTCAAAATACCAAGAGGCATGCCCGCGGACTACCATAGCTCCACCAGAAGTACCTTATTTCCATGCAGTTTCGCCGTTTGATACTCAGGGTAGCTGATATGCTGATAGCATGAGGTGATAAATCCGAAATGATATGATAATTATTATTGTAATTTCAAGCAAAACTGCAATGATTTGTCAAAGACTGAGAACACTATCCAAAGAATCTATGTGTATACATTTCTAGCTTAGCATGATGAATAACATCGTTTGTTGCTATTTAATACAATTGATGCATCTAAATAATTATAGCTAACTGGATATATATTCTACCTTTCATTTAGCAAATGTTCTGACCAGTGTTATAAATTCAAATGAAGCATAGTGGGAGGCCAAAACCCAATCTACATGATTAGTGCCGGTTTCTTGCATCCTCGATCAGGATAAACAACTGTCTGGTCGAGATGATCTATTTCAGCATTTTCTCCTCATATAACTATTGTTTTTTAGCAAACTGCTCTACCAGGGAATGGAGAAAAGTATGCTGCAAAATCTTTATCGATGTTTAACATCTCGTGTTTAGACTAGGTATCGTTTCAGTTAAGTTTTTGCAAGTTCTTTTGCCATAATATTAAAACGTGGAATGACAGCCCTCAATTGTGTATGCATATTTGTATCATCGCTGTGAACAAGAATTAGTTTACTTCAGACAGTTTGCAGCAGGAATTTCTCTATTCCTTGAAAGAAGATATTTGCAAAAATGAAATTCTTATCGGAAGGAACTGCTGAATTGCCAGCTGGACCATACAGTGTTTATACTGTAGTGCAGGTTTATGATAATCAAGGAAGCAGGTAACACGAACTAATCCATCTTAGCTTGCTACGGGCATTTCACGTTTCACCTAACACTACCCTTAGGTTATCGCTGTGATTCGGCATGTATTTCACCAGGCGTCATCTATCTAGAGGGAGATAATCCAGTTCGAAAGTTGTTCTCAAGCATGAGGTCAATTGTCGGCCTCATTTAAACGAGCCAATGAAATTATCTGTATTCAAATATTTCTCAGACATGCATACATGTCATTTTCACGAGGCGCAAGACTGGGGGAGACCAAAACTAAGTTGTGCGAATTAGGTATATCATATTTCTCCCTTGTGGAGCATGCTTCTTTGTTTATCTTAAGAAAAATCATACTACAAACGGCCTAACATATTTGAAAACAAAATAAAATCGGCGGCAGACCACAAGAAAATGATATGCTTTTTATTTTGTGATGGGGGCACTTCGAGACCCACCATGGGAACATTTCAATCGATCGCTTTCTGGAGGTGTCTTCGTTGTATGAATGTGATTGCACCGATGTCGGGTGTAACGGGACCAGTCGGATGTGACCATTTGGGAAACGCCCTATTGCACTCAGATAGCACCCGTTACCACA
>JAVTVY010054871.1:0-29607 GCA_036873755.1 Hanleya hanleyi | reverse complement strand
TATGGTCAGCTAAACTTCATTCAGTTTTGAAGGCCTGTGACCTTGACCTTGGACAAACTGATCTCAAAATGTATGGCTCCTCTTTGCCATGCGAGTGAGGTATACTCAAAGTTTGGTACCATTCCATACCTTGAAACTAGAGATATCGCATGGGCAACAAATGTTAATGGATGAATGGACAGAACGCAACATCGCATTACATGACCTCGTCTTCGACAGGCATATGAAAATGTGATTTCCTGATTTTGGGGTCATAGTTACCTTGACCTAAATTTTGGTACACGACACTTCGTCTTCCGTCAATGTATCAATGGACACGAAAAAATCATGATTTTGTATGAATTTCAGGATTTTGGGGGTCACAGTGACCTTGACGTTCAGCCTTGACCTACAATTTGGAATGTGACACATCATGTCCCCCTAATGAATCTACGGACACAAAACAAAGTAATTTTCAAAGATTTTTTGATTTTAGAGTCACAGTGACAGTGACAAACCATCTCCCGTAATTTCTCAATGGACACAAAAAATCATGATTTTTAACAATTTAACGATTTTGGGGTCACAGTGACCTTGACCTACATTTTGGTATGCGACACATCACGTCCCCATAATGTATCTACTGACACAAAAAAAATGTTATTTATAATAATTTTCTGATTTTGGGGTCACAGTGACCTTTGACCTTTCACCTTGATTCTGGTGTCACAGTCATCTTGACTATTGACCTGGATCTAAATTTTCGTACATGACAAAACGGCTACCCGTAATTTCTCAATGTACTAAAAAAAATCATGATTTTTAACAATTTCATGATTTTGGGGTCACACTGACCTTGATCTTTGACCTACATTTTGATATGTGACACATTGTGTCCCCCTAATGTATCTACTCACACAAAGAAATGTTATTTTCAATAATTTCCTGATTTTTGGGTCAGTGACCTTTGACCTTCAACCTTGACCTATATTTTGGTATGCGACACCTCATTTCCCCCTTTTGAATCCACTCATAAAAAATTAGAAATTTTTAATGATTTCCTGATTTTTCCATCACACTGACCTTTGACCTCTGACCTCGACCTACATTTCGTATGCAACACATCGTTCTCCCCTAGGGCATCCACTCACCAAAAATTAGAACTGTAGACAGAAAACTGTCAATGATAAATGATTTCCTGATTTTAGGCAACAGTGACCTTTGACCTCGACCTCAATTTTGGTACGCGACACATCGTCTCTACCTAGCGTATCCACTCACAAAAAATTGCAACTGTGGATAGAAAACTTTCACAGATATAGACCGAACACGAACACTTCAGTGATTTCCGGTTTTTTAGGCCAGTGACCTTTGACCTCTGACCTTGACCTTCATTTTGGTATGCGACACATCGTCTCCCCGTAGGGTATCCACTCATCAAAAATTAGAACTGTAGATGGAAAACTGTCCCAGATATAGACCGGACACGGGGGACGGACAGACGGACACACGGACAGACGGACGGAAACCGCCATCACATAATACGTCCGCCTTTTGGCGGGCGTATAAAAAGCGGAACACGGACTTTACCCCTAAAATAGGGGAAAACACCTATCAACCCTAGCCAAAAGGGCTAATATCGGTCCCCGGGCTTATTGGGACCTGCCTGTCAAGTCAATGGGGTGGGTGCATGTAGAATTAGGATTTTTTCCCGAAAATATAAAAAGCGGAATACGGACTTTACCCCTAAAATAGGGGAAAACATCTATCAACCCTAGCCAAAAGGGCTAATATCGGTCCCCGGACTTATTGGGACCTGCCTATCAAGTCAATGGGGTGGGTGCATGTAAAATTAGGATTTTTTCCCGAAACTATAAAAAGCGGAATGCGGACTTTACCCCTAAAATAGAGACATCTTCGGTGACCGAAGAGACACGGAGGTGACCGAAGATGTCACGGAGGTCACCGAAGAGACACGGGCGTGCCCGAAGATGTCACGGAGGTACCCGAAGATGTCACGGAGACCAGTGGGTTTTTCCCACAATGTCGTGGGTGATCAAATTCTCCGGCATTCTCAGGCAATCTTCAGGGCGAGAGGGGTCCCTAGTGTACCGATTGGGTTGTACGAGGTATCAATGTGAAGCATTAGTGAAGGGGCATCTGATGGGGTGGGTGTGGGGTTGAAATATCGTCATTCTGCGCATGCGCGGTAGACCAAGGGTATGGAAATAGACGTTTTGGGGTCTAGGGGAGCCCCTAGTGGTCCGATGGAGTCGAGTGAAGTATCAATGTGAAGCCTATGTGAGGGGGCATCCCACGGGCTGGGTGTGGGGTTGGAATATGGTCATTCTGCGCATGCGCAATAGACAAAGGGTATGAAAATAGACGTTTTGGGATCTAGGTGAGCCACTAATGAGCCGATGGAGTTGAGTGAGGTGTCAATGTGAAGCCTATGTGAGGGGGCATCCGATTGGACTAAGATCTCGGCCGTTGTCAACAGTCTGCGCATGCGCAGACAGGGAATTCTGGGAAAAGGGTGTGGACATAAAGACGTGTTAGGGTTTAGGTGAGCCCCATTACGCCTTAACGCTCTAACATAACGCCTTGACGCCATGATATAGACCGGAGAGAGAACAACAACAACAACAAGGATTACACTTGAGAGAACACCAAGTTTTTTTTTCATATAGTTTATTTTCCCCAATGTTACATCATACCCACGCTGGGGGAGCCGCGTTGGGTATGTTTACAACTCAAAAAGACTCTTGCCCAATCAGACGCCACCATTTGCATCTGTCATATTCGTTCCTGTCCGTTAGATGTATTCTTGTCCAATCAGAAGTCGCCATTTCAGAAAGTTCCATCTTTGCTCGGTGTGACCTAAGCGTCGTCGGGCAGGCCTGGATATTCTTCGGGCAGCATGTCCTGAAACAGTTGTTTGCGCATTCTGATCGCATTTTCCAGGGCCTCGGTGGGTGGTAGCCCCATAGCCTCTTCCAAGTGATGCTTGGTCTTCATGATGGACCTGTGCGTGGGGTCGCCTTTAATTTCAAGCGGTAGTAAGGTATACTGTTCATAGATCGCCATGGCTGTTTTCCTGATGCGGGGGCGCATTTGGGTGTACGCCTGTTGTAAATTATCCTCTCCGGCGTCCTCGATCGCTGCAGCGTAAGTATTGATAGCTGCTGTCACAATACGATCCCAGAAGGTAGGTTCTGCCTCACTTTCCACGGACGTAGGCTGACTATCTGAGGTCAAGCTCTCCGTATCACTAGATAGACTCTCAGCAATCTCTGTTTCGGTATCAGTCGATACACTCTCAGCAGTCTCTGTATCAGCATCCGCCTCAACGGACTCCTCAGAGTCTTCAATCCCATGTATATTTTTCTGGTGTCGCACTCAGAGCAAGTATAAGCCATGTTGACGGTTGAACGTCGACTGTGAGTGTTTTTGGAAATACGTTTGCTTTTATAGGTAGCAACGCTTCAACGGCAGCCCATCACCGCTTAGCTTAACGCATCAACGCCCTGGTGAATTAGCTCAGAAGCTCTGATTTCCATGGAATTGACACCAATTAATCGAAATGCAGTGACGCCAGTCAATGCCCGTCGTGACGCCTTAACGCCTGTCTCAACACCTTAACACACTTTCTAAACGCTTTAACGTCGTTTAATGATGCGTTCGAACAAATGTTTCTTTTGTGCTATTGCTCTGACAGACACCGCTTTCCAGTTCATGCCAGAGGTTTTCAACATCGACGCTGTTCTTTCAATTTCCATATGGACTGGGTCCTTATCCAACAATTTCATATGGGTCACGAGGTCGACATACCGCTGACGTAAAGCCCGTCGTAATCTGGGTGCCAATCTGTTATGGGCTAAAATTGCGGCTTCCTCTTTCGAATACCCTTTGCGTTGAAACTTGTTTTCTGTGACCCTCAACGTCTTGCCCATCTCGGCGTTTACACTTTCTTTGAACAAATCCTTCCATAGCCTCGAGTTCACATTATGTTCATTCCCTTGTACGGGTTTGAGTTGGTCCTTCACGGTTGGGTGATATTCCGGGACTGATGTTATGAAGGGGCCCCGCTGTATGGGGGTGGGTTGCTGCTGCTGCTCTACCAGATGTGGACTCGGTGGATGGTGTCGGGGTATATGACGTTGCGGTGATCCCTCGCCGGGTAGCAGGTTGGTCGTCAGCCGGCGATCTTCGGGGTTATGGGCTTTTAAATCTACGAATAGGTAGCCGTACGGACGACTTGTTGCCCCTTGAAACGCCTGCATGAAATGGTCGATGTTCTGAGGATAAATTCGACTACCAAACACACGGATTTGTGCTCTGTCAATGGAATTGGAGAACAACACAAAGTATTGGCAGTTCAAGGCAATATCTCTGGACGCCTTCCCTTGAGGAAAGAGATTCTGGGTCAAATAGATGACGGACAGATTCCTATCATGGGATCCTTTAGTAAACAAGTCGGCAACGTGTGAATTGTCCTTGGCCGCACTCATCAGATCATCTAGCACTACCACGTTGGTCTGCTCGGGATCAAAGTAATACGATTCGTCTATGTCGTGAGGAATCCCTGGGACGAAACTCACATTCTGTAATCGCGTAGTTTCGTAGGCGGGCTGCCATTGGCTATAACACCAAACAACACGTGTCGGAGCTGGGGTTGCCACACTTTCCTCTAAGAACTTCATCACCCAGGACGTCTTTCCACATGCCGTAGGGCCGCTCACCGTCATTGTATAGGGATGCTCTACTGCACTTGTTGGACCTATAGCGGGACTCGGCGGTGTCTCTTGGTTGTGTTTGCCTTGAATGTGCCTGAGCATACTATCGCGACGAGAGAAGGTTCTCTGACAGAACGTACACGTACACGACATGTTGATCTGTCGACCAATACATAAGGACTGATGAGGGACACATGTTCATTCTTATATGTACAGACACCACCACCAACACCACCACCACACACTACCACCACACACCACACACACACACACACCACCACCACCACCACATTCCACCACCACCACCACCACCGCCACCACCGGGCGTTGACGGGCGTCAACGCCCGGTGGTGGTGGTGGGAGCTCCCGTGTGGCAGAGCCCTTGGATCGGAGCTCTTGGAGCTCAAAGCCTGTGGAGCTCAGAGCTCGGAAGTGACATTTGCATATGACCTCTGTGAGGTCACTTCCGCTTCCGTTCACGTGACCGGAACTGACCTTTGACCCCTGCGCGCAATTTTTATCCGGTATTGTTAGCGCGCGCAGGGGTCAAAGGTCAGTTCCGGACTCACGTGAAGCGGAAAGTGACCTCACAGAGGTCATATGCAAATGTCACTTCCGAGCTCTGAGCTCCACAGGCTTTGAGCTCCAAGAGCCCCGATCCAAGGGCTCTACCACAGGGGAGCTCCCACCACCACCACCGGGCGTTGACGCCCGTCAACACCCGCCCGTCATCGACCGTATTGTGACAGCAGCTATCAATACTTACGCTGCAGCGATCGAGGACGCCGGAGAGGATAATTTACAACAGGCGTACACCCAAATGCGCCCCCGCATCAGGAAAACAGCCATGGCGATCTATGAACAGTATACCTTATTACCGCTTGAAATGAAAGGCGACCCCACGCACATGTCCATCATGAAGACCAAGCGTCACTTGGAAGAGGCTATGGGGCTACCACCCACCGAGGCCCTGGAAAATGCGATCAGAATGCGCAAACAACTGTTTCAGGACATGCTGCCCGAAGAATATCCCGGCCTGCCCGACAACGCTTAGATCACACCGAGCAAAGATGGAACTTTCTGAAATGGCGACTTCTGATTGGACAAGAAAACATCTAACGGACAGGAACGAATATGACAGATGCAAATGGTGGCGTCTGATTGGGCAAGAGTCTTTTTGAGTTGTAAATATACCCAACGCGGCTCCCCCAGCGTGGGTATGATGTAACATTGGGGAAAATAAACTATATGAAAAAAAAAAATTGTTGTTGTTGTTGTTCTCTCAAGTGTCATCCTTGTTGTTGTTGTTGTTCTCTCTCCGGTCTATATCATGGCGTCAAGGCGTTATGTTAGAGCGTTAAGGCGTAATGGGGCTCACCTAAACCCTAACACGTCTATGTCCACACCCTTTTCCCAGAATTCCCTGTCTGCGCATGCGCAGACTGTTGACAACGGCCGAGACCCTAGTCCAATCGGATGCCCCCTCACATAGGCTTCACATTGATAACTCATTAGTGGCTCACCTAGATCCCAAAACATCTATTTTCATACCCTTTGTCTATTGCGCATGCGCAGAATGACGATATTCCGACCCCACATCCACCCAGTGGGATGTCCCCTCACATAGGCTTCACATTGATACCTCATACGACTCCATCGACCCACTAGTGGCCCACCTAGACCCCAAAACATCTATTTCCATACCCTTGGTCTACCGCGCATGCGCACAATGACCATATTCCAACCCACACCCAGCCCGTGGGATGCCCCCTCACATAGGCTTCACATTGATACTTCACTCGACTCCATCGGACCACTAGGGTTCCCCTAGACCCCAAAACGTCTATTTCCATACCCTTGGTCTACTGCGCATGCGCAGAATGACGATATTTCAACCCCACACCCACCCCATCAGATGCCCCTTCACGAATGCTTCACATTGATACCTCATACAACCCAATCGGTACACTAGGGACCCCTCTCGCCCCTGAAGAATGCCGGAGAATTTGATCACCCGCGACATTGTGGGAATAACCCACTGATCTCCGTGACATCTTCGGGTACCTCCGTGACATCTTCGGGCACGTCCGTGTCTCTTCGGTGACCTCCGTGACATCTTCGGTCACCTCCGTGTCTCTTCGGTCACCGAAGATGTCTCTATTTTAGGGGTAAAGTCCGTATTCCGCTTTTTATAGTTTCGGGAAAAAATCCTAATTTTACATGCACCCACCCCATTGACTTGATAGGCAGGTCCCAATAAGTCCGGGGACCGATATTAGCCCTTTTGGCTAGGGTTGATAGGTGTTTTCCCCTATTTTAGGGATAAAGTCCGTGTTCCGCTTTTTATAGTTTCGGGAAAAAATCCTAATTTTACATGCACCCACCCATGACTGGATGCCCCTTCACGAATGCTTCACTTTGATACCTCACTCGACCCAATCGGACAATGCAGCGTATTTGAAGTCTGGGGACTACTTTTTCCCGCGACCGCATCACCGCCAGACCACATCACCGCGGAAGAATACATGCCCAGGGGCCCTTTGCCGGAACTATAGTCACCCAGAGTTACCTCCCCCTAGATTGGAACTCTTCTGTGCTGGAGGTAGTTTTTGGTCAATTGAGCTGCTGGCGCCCCCTGGCTCCCCCCGCAAAATGCGGGCTTAAATGCTTAGACTATACTACTTTCCTGTATAAATATTAAATTGAGTGAATAGAATTTAACGTCACTTTCAACAATATTTCAGCTATATCGCGGCGAAGCAACTAAGCACCACCCAGCCAAATATTAAAAGTGTGAATGTTCCTAATTATGGAGATAATTGAAAATATGTCATGCATATCATGTAAATACGTTATGATGTGTATCATGTAAATATCATGTGTATCATGTAAATATTATATGTGTATCATGTAAATATCATAGGTGTATCATGCAAATTATAACCATTTGTTCTATGTACATTTTGCCAGAAGCAAATTAACTAAAAGAGAGTATCATTAGATCAGACTAGCCACATGGCACTGGCCAAACAGCCTACACTTCAGACTCTTGCACAATCACTAAAAATGCAAGACGAAATGCATAGTCATCACACAGCTAGGGGATCATGGGTGTGACTAATTAAGTACATTTCATAGATTATTGATTTCAAGTATTTTTATTCCAGCATCAACTCATCTCCCATGCTCCACCACTCGATTTTTGTTTTGAATCTGTCTGAACACGACACAATACAATCTTAACCTTTTCACTGTTGATGACGTGCAGTGCACATCACTGCTTTCTCGCCTCGTTCTGTTTATGACGTGCAGTGTACGTCCATGTTCGTAGTTGTTCTAATGACAGCGCTGTTACGTCGGCGGGCGTATTTCTATGAATTGAGACACGCTGACCAAACGAGAAGGGAATTCTGTCATTACTAGAGGATCCCCCAATGTCACTTCCTCGTAGTTCAACATCAAAGCATTGCACGACAAATCGAAGTTTACAGTGTTCTTGTAAAGGCCGCGACATGGCAGGTGAACCCAAGTTAAACAATGAAAGGGTTAATGCGCAACTACGTCACATGTGTTATAAGCGGTGAAGTGGTAAAGGGTGCAGTCTAATCTAATCTGAGGATGCAGACTTCTGGTTGATTTCCTTATGACATATTAACTCAATCAACAAATGAAGCTCGATCTAGCTAGAACAGGTCTATTTGTGTTACTGTCCCACACTTTATGACCATAACCATTATACCAGTATATTTAGAAAGATTATTAGGGTTTTGTGAAAGACAAATTTCCAAGATTTTTCCAGGTTCATACAATTTTTTTCCAGAAACTTTATCTGAGTTTTCCTGGACATCTTTTAACACTTTTTACCATGTTTCATTCAGCAAATTGAACAATGTACATTAGAATGAAATGAATATGTATTTTCAACTATCACATATCAAACAGATCTGACTAAATCGAAGAATAAATTCAGTTTGTTAGAAATAAATCCCAGTATTTCATTGTAGCAGATATTTTGTTGTGGAGGGAGGGGAAGCACAATAAAATTTAAGGATTTTTCCAGGATTCTTTATATTGTCAGAATTCACGGAATTCCATGTCCTGGAATTGGTTTTCTCAGAAATCAAGGAAATCCAGGACCCATATGAACCCTGTATTCACCAGCTTTCATTACAATTCTAACTTCAACAAAACAAGCAATTGTGATTAATTATTCTTTATGATGATCATAGTTCTAAGAGCCTCAAAACGTTCAAGAAATTTTGGTGAGTTGAATAAATGTAAACTAACCAGTCATGGTGAAGATGCCGACGAAGGTCCCCAGCTTCCGCCCCGCCACCACTGATAGTTCACTTTGTCTACCTTCTCCAAGATCGTATCTACGAGCGGCAACGATTCCCACGACAAGGATGGCGGCATAGAAGACCAAGAGAATCACAAGTGCCAGGATGTTCATCGTGTAGTCTCAGACACAGTTCTAACGCAGTCTGGAATAGCAAAATTTCCAAAAGAGTATTGAAACCACAACATAGAAATATATATTTACATGCAAAGTGCAACTTGGAAGAACAACAGTAAGCTTCATGGTTGTATATCTACATTTATCAGCCAGTATTCAGGACCAGGTGAAGTCAAGTTCAAAACAGACATGTTTACTGAAAGATAATTCAAAACAAACAAGAATGAAAGCCAAACAGAAACCCCCTGACCCCGTTTTCAAGTGGATCATATATGTACATGTACATTGTGTACACTGTATTCATATCTATATGGTATTCTTATAATGTATCAATGTTTCATTGCTTCCTTTGAAACCATTGTAACAATACCATTTTAACACAAAACAAGAGCCGTGAGCTCATGTCCCCACCAGATATTTCCCAGTCAGATGAGACAAAACAAAAATACTAGTAGTTATTTAACATTGCTCAACTTGAAAATATAAAAATAGAATTTGACCTTCAAATAATGGGTCACGGTCTGTCATCTTTAACTTAGTTCTGGATCATCAGCAGTCAAGGCCAGTCAACTTGGGTACACTTTTAGTTTATCAGTCACATTTGCAATATGAATTTAGATACCCTAACTATAATCCTTCAAAAAATATTGCAAACATTAGAATCTGATCTTTAAATTAGGTCAAGGTCGGTCATCTTCCATAGGCTTCTGACCCATCACCAAGTGCAACTGCTGTATGAAAATGGGGAGCCTGGCTAAAGTCCTTCAAGAGATATTTTGTCCACACCAAATATGGACAGACAGACGATGCCAATGACAATAACTCATCAGCCAAATTTGGTCAATCAAAATAAATTACTGCTACGTACTTGCAATGCGTTTGAGGTATACTTAGAATTTGATCATAATCTACATCTCTGAACTGGAATTCACAATTTCCCACTTTTCTCACATTTTCTGGCCTAGGTGACCTTGACCTTTGTCTGACCTTTTTACCTCCAAGTAAATAGGGTTATTCTCTGCCCATATGCAAGGTAGGCATCAAGTTTTGAACCAATTCTGGACATGAAACAGGAGAGATTCCATTTTTTTTTTTTACAGATTCTCAGGCTTGAATGAACTTGATCTTTGACCTAAACAAAAATAACTCGGCACTATGTATTCAATGTTTTGTACCATTCATAAACTGGAACTTGAGATTTCCCTCTTTTTCTTGCAGATATCTAGACCAAGTGACCTTGACCTTTGACCTAGTGACCCCAAAATCAATAGCAAGAAAGCTATTCCCAGTTATACTGTCAGTTAAAATTTGGAGTGAATCGAACCAATAATTGTCAATTTATCGTGTTAACGGGGAAACGTGAACCACACACACAGACACACATGCACACTGACACACACAAACAGTGATTCTATATCCCCGATCAAGGTCTGGCAGGGGAAAATTACTCTGGAAACCTGTAAAACTAGAGGACTTTTCATAAAAGCAATATGGCTAATAGACGTAATTATTTAGTAGAACAGTCGTACATATATAGACACTCTCCTCCAATTATTTCGGAAAGTTGATGTTATCAGTATGTATGTTTCACATGCTGATCATAAAGCAATCTCTTCCTGCTCATAAAAGATTTACATCAATGATGGTATTGCATTGCACCAGCATTGCCTTGAATTTGAGACACACATGCAGCGGGAAATCACCAGGGACTTTGGATACTCAGTCCTAAAAATCATTTCCAGGGTGTAGACTCTATTTATCGTGTTGATCCACTGATAAGCTTGGCATAATGCAGAAGCAAAGTAACTCGGAATAAACTTAATAAACGCATGGTGACAGTCTCAATATTTCGACAAAATTTTATTTGTCATCTTCAGGATGTGATCTAACAGCAGTTACAGGCTCTTATATACAAAACAACTAACAAAGACTGAAATGGTTCGATACACAAAATTAGAGGGCAATAGCCAATCAGATAATATGTGAACATAACAATTAAGGTAAACATGAGTGGCAAATAGACATGACAAGGAATACACACACCAAATAGGCCTGACAATACACAATCGAAATGGCAATAGTTTGATAAGGATAATAGATATGGGTGGTGATTTATTGAGGTGTGTGAATGTGTATAGAGTGGCAGCAGAAATGTCAATCAGGGGAATAAACACAAGTGAAACAGAGATTAGAAAAAATGTATTAAGTTGATTAGAGAAACGTAACAAAGGTACCTAAGATTGAAATCGGAAATAAGATATAGAGAATTGGATAGTTACAGAACGGGAAATGCTGAACTATATGGGCGAACTATATTAGGCTATTAATTAACATGATTAACAAGACAAGAAATACACACACCACAGAAATGCTGGATAGTTGTATTATCTTATCTAAACAGTGATTGATGGAATAAAATATATAAAAATTGAAATTGGAGACAAAATACCAAAATAATAAACAGTAGTCTACCTGAATAACTGTAGCTCTTTCGAAGCTTTTACACCACTGTTAAGTTTAGGATTTGAGCGCCGAATAGCTAGGGCTTCCTTAAATAACAAGACATTCCAGTGATCCGCGGAGTCGATAACTTTAGTGTTAGACAATAAGACTGAGGACAATGGACATTATGGAATACCTTCTAATCTATTAGGTAAATCAAGTAGGTCTTTAATATGTTGGAAGTGCTCACAACTGAACAAATGAGAATGGATTTCGCTGTTGCCTTTACTATGTTCCTTTAGTCGTGTTTCAAGACAACGCTCAGTTTTTCCGATGTAACTAGAATTACAACCAGGACAGGTAAATTGGTACACAATATCACTTCTAAATTCATGCGGAGTCTTGTCTTTAATGTTGATAATTGCACTGACTTTAGTGGTTCTCCAATGAACAATGATCTTCACTGGCTTTGTGAGAAGTCTGCGAATTTTGCTTAAATATCGTTTGACTATTCGTTCTCCCTGTGGACCAACGTAAGGGAATTTAAGCCAGATTTTAGGTATGTCGTCTTTAGGTTTATCTCGAGGCGCACAAGCCAAACGGGTGGTGAACTTTTTGACAAGTTTTTCAACTGTAGCTTTGGGGAAGCCATTCCAAGACATAAAGTCTTTAATAACACTCAACTGATTGTTGAATAGCGAAACAGTACTACAAAGTTTGTGAGCTCTAGTTATAAGTGCCCGTATCCAAGCAGTTTTTGTAGTCCAAGGTTGAAAGCTGTCGAAATGAACATACTGGCCGGTACAAGTGGATTTTCGATATATTGAGGTTGTCATTCCATTGCAGATTTTGATATCGAGGAAATGTACATCAGTGTAAGCGTCAAATGTCTCGTGGGTAAACTTGAGCTGTGGGTTGAAAGTGTTCAGTGCCGTCAAGATTGAGTTGAAATCAGCAGGTTTGGCTAGAACAAGTGTGTCGTCCACATATCTGCAGTAGAATTTAACCGTTCCATCTTGGACCAGTTTATCCACCACTGTCTTTTCTAGTTCAGTCATGATGATGTTGGCGAGGGTCGGCCCGAGGGGGGAACCCATCGATACACCGTCCACTTGCTGATACAATATATTGTTGAACGAGAATGGGGTTTTAATACAGGAGTTCATCAACAGTTTTTTCAGGGTAGTCTTTCGGATAGTGGTTGTAATTACCTTCTGTTTATATATACGGTCAAGAATGATATTCACTACTTTCCTCAGAGGCACATTGGTGAACAGCGATTCGACATCGAAGGAAACAAAGCGATAGCCTTCATCGAATAAATTTTGTGGAATTTCTCGAATACGTTGGGCTGCATCAAAGGAATCAGGTAGTGAATATTCGTTATCCTTTAATGATTTCAATAGTTTCGACAGGAATTTACCTACTTTCGAGTAGGCAGTACCAGTTGTGTCGATAATTGGGCGAAACTTGGGCAGATTCACAAAATCTTTGTGTGTTTTCGGTAACCCATGGGCGCGTGCTGGTCTCGTGGATTTGGGTTTCACTTCCTTCAATTCATCTTCAGTAATTTCACCTCGACGATGAATTGTGCGCAGGTAATTTTGCAGGGTGCGTAGTTGGGTCATACTGGGGTTCTTGCCTAGTTTGCGGAATTTCGTCCTAATCTCGAAGGTTTCATTTAGGCTGGTAATGTAGTCCTCCTTCCGTAGTAATACGACGCCGCTACCTTTATCAGGTTTCAAAATAGCGAAACGTTCTTTCAGTGTCTTCAGGATTTTGATTCGGTGGGCATCAGAAGACAGTCGTTTGTCACTGAACATCTAAATTACCATGGACTGCTACCGAAGGGTTACATTAAGAGAGAACGTGTCAAAAATGCTATCCGAGCCATGTCATGCAACATACTGGACTTCAGTGACAAACGACTGTCTTCTGATGCCCACCGAATCAAAATCCTGAAGACACTGAAAGAACGTTTCGCTATTTTGAAACCTGATAAAGGTAGCGGCGTCGTATTACTACGGAAGGAGGACTACATTACCAGCCTAAATGAAACCTTCGAGATTAGGACGAAATTCCGCAAACTAGGCAAGAACCCCAGTATGACCCAACTACGCACCCTGCAAAATTACCTGCGCACAATTCATCGTCGAGGTGAAATTACTGAAGATGAATTGAAGGAAGTGAAACCCAAATCCACGAGACCAGCACGCGCCCATGGGTTACCGAAAACACACAAAGATTTTGTGAATATGCCCAAGTTTCGCCCAATTATCGACACAACTGGTACTGCCTACTCGAAAGTAGGTAAATTCCTGTCGAAACTATTGAAACCATTAACGGATAACGAATACTCACTATCTGATTCCTTTGATGCAGCCCAACGTATTCGAGAAATTCCACAAAATTTATTCGATGAAGGCTATCGCTTTGTTTCCTTCGATGTCGAATCGCTGTTCACCAATGTGCCTCTGAGGAAAGTAGTGAATATCATTCTTTCAAAATAGCGAAACGTTCTTTCAGTGTCTTCAGGATTTTGATTCGGTGGGCATCAGAAGACAGTCGTTTGTCACTGAACATCTAAATTACCATGGACTGCTACCGAAGGGTTACATTAAGAGAGAACGTGTCAAAAATGCTATCCGAGCCATGTCATGCAACATACTGGACTTCAGTGACAAACGACTGTCTTCTGATGCCCACCGAATCAAAATCCTGAAGACACTGAAAGAACGTTTCGCTATTTTGAAACCTGATAAAGGTAGCGGCGTCGTATTACTACGGAAGGAGGACTACATTACCAGCCTAAATGAAACCTTCGAGATTAGGACGAAATTCCGCAAACTAGGCAAGAACCCCAGTATGACCCAACTACGCACCCTGCAAAATTACCTGCGCACAATTCATCGTCGAGGTGAAATTACTGAAGATGAATTGAAGGAAGTGAAACCCAAATCCACGAGACCAGCACGCGCCCATGGGTTACCGAAAACACACAAAGATTTTGTGAATATGCCCAAGTTTCGCCCAATTATCGACACAACTGGTACTGCCTACTCGAAAGTAGGTAAATTCCTGTCGAAACTATTGAAACCATTAACGGATAACGAATACTCACTATCTGATTCCTTTGATGCAGCCCAACGTATTCGAGAAATTCCACAAAATTTATTCGATGAAGGCTATCGCTTTGTTTCCTTCGATGTCGAATCGCTGTTCACCAATGTGCCTCTGAGGAAAGTAGTGAATATCATTCTTGACCGTATATATAAACAGAAGGTAATTACAACCACTATCCGAAAGACTACCCTGAAAAAACTGTTGATGGACTCCTGTACTAAAACCCCATTCTCGTTCAACAATGTATTGTATCAGCAAGTGGACGGTGTATCGATGGGTTCCCCCCTAGGGCCGACCCTCGCCAACATCATCATGACTGAACTAGAAAAGACAGTGGTGGATAAACTGGTCCAAGATGGAACGGTTAAATTCTACTGCAGATATGTGGACGACACACTTGTTCTAGCCAAACCTGCTGATTTCAACTCAATCTTGACGGCACTGAACACTTTCAACCCACAGCTCAAGTTTACCCACGAGACATTTGACGCTTATACTGATGTACATTTCCTCGATATCAAAATCTGCAATGGAATGACAACCTCAATATACCGAAAATCCACTTGTACCGGCCAGTATGTTCATTTCGACAGCTTTCAACCTTCGACTACAAAAACTGCTTGGATACGGGCACTTATAACTAGAGCTCACAAACTTTATAGTACTGTTTCGCTATTCAACAATCAGTTGAGTGTTATTAAAGACTTTATGTCTTGGAATGGCTTCCCCAAAGCTACAGTTGAAAAACTTGTCAAAAAGTTCACCACCCGTTTGGCTTGTGCGCCTCGAGATAAACCTAAAGACGACATACCTAAAATCTGGCTTAAATTCCCTTACGTTGGTCCTCAGGGAGAACGAATAGTCAAACGATATTTAAGCAAAATTCGCAGACTTCTCACAAAGCCAGTGAAGATCATTGTTCATTGGAGAACCACTAAAGTCAGTGCAATTATCAACATTAAAGACAAGACTCCGCATGAATTTAGAAGTGATATTGTGTACCAATTTACCTGTCCTGGTTGTAATTCTAGTTACATCGGAAAAACTGAGCGTTGTCTTGAAACACGACTAAAGGAACATAGTAAAGGCAACAGCGAAATCCATTCTCATTTGTTCAGTTGTGAGCACTTCCAACATATTAAAGACCTACTTGATTTACCTAATAGATTAGAAGGTATTCCATATTGCCCATTGTCCTCAGTCTTATTGTCTAACACTAAAGTTATCGACTCCGCGGATCACTGGAATGTCTTGTTATTTAAGGAAGCCCTAGCTATTCGGCGCTCAAATCCTAAACTTAACAGTGGTGTAAAAGCTTCGAAAGAGCTACAGTTATTCAGGTAGACTACTGTTTATTATTTTGGTATTTTGTTTCCAATTTCAATTTTTATATATTTTATTCCATCAATCACTGTTTAGATAAGATAATACAACTATCCAGCATTTCTGTGGTGTGTGTATTTCTTGTCTTGTTAATTAATAGCCTAATATAGTTCGCCCATATAGTTCAGCATTTCCCGTTCTGTAACTATCCAATTCTCTATATCTTATTTCCGATTTCAATCTTAGGTACCTTTGTTACGTTTCTCTAATCAACTTAATACATTTTTCTAATCTCTGTTTCACTTGTGTTTATTCCCCTGATTGACATTTCTGCTGCCACTCTATACACATTCACACACCTCAATAAATCACCACCCGTATCTATTATCCTTATCAAACTATTGCCATTTCGATTGTGTATTGTCAGGCCTATGTGGTGTGTGTATTCCTTGTCATGTCTATTTGCCACTCATGTTTACCTTAATTGTTATGTTCACATATTATCTGATTGGCTATTGCCCTCTAATTTTGTGTATCGAACCATTTCAGTCTTTGTTAGTCGTTTTGTATATAAGAGCCTGTAACTGCTGTTAGATCACATCCTGAAGATGACAAATAAAATTTTGTCGAAATATTGAGACTGTCACCATGCGTTTATTAAGTTTATTCGGAGTTACTTTGCTTCTGCATTAGACTCTATTTAAGACTACACCAAATTGAGTGAGTGAGTGAGTGAATAGAATTTAACGTCGCTTTCAACAATATTTCAGCTATATCACGACGAACCAACTAAGCACCACCCAGCCCAGTTGTGTTCCTGCTACTTCAAAGAAGAAATCTTTGAAGCAGCATGGAACCAGACACCCTCCATCCACCCTATAAAACACGGAGGACAGCACACAAGACACAGACAGGAAGCTTACATTGTGCAATAAAGACAAGTGATATTACAGTGCTAGACATCACATTATCAAGTTCCTGTTGCTTCTCAGCAAAATGCATTGAAGCAACAGGAACCTGAACCCACCCAATCACCCACCATCACACATTGTGGTACATGTATCAATCTAGGTAAACCAAGATGATAAATCAGGGGAATACCATCTAGACGTAACGCTATGAAAACTTCGTGCAAAATGTTCGCCGATATTCTACGAGATCCCATAATCGGCCAATCACGACCATTTCAACCTTTTCGCTCTGACAATGATTGACGTTTACTTCAAGGAGATTAACATCTTCGCACGGCACAATCTTTTGATATTTTCTACCCCTAACAAAGCCAGACTTTTCGGCGGGAGTAAACTCTTTGATGTTTACGGAACCTGCCTCGGAATGATGCCTTATTTGGAAACTGTTTCGGGATAATGTTTATATATTAGACCACGAGCTACTGTGTGTAATTACTGTGGGCGTGATTTTGAAATAGTTACAACCAGCTATCCATCTGATTGGCTAACAATAGTAGTTTCAACTCACACGGGATTTATATAGGGCTGAATTCAGATATAATATTCTGTGATATTATATCTGAGTTTACGGAGATTGGTACATGTATATGCACAATACTAGATTTTACATATAGACAAGGTGAGGGGAAATAATTTTCATCACAACTGTCAATTGATTGAAGATCTAATTAATTTATTCCTTCATCATTCTTGAAAAAAGGGTGGAGAAATGTCAGTTTACCATTGTTTCTAACTACGAAATGGAGAAGTGACAGTTACCATTGTTTCCGTATTTAGAAATGTCATGGCTATAAAGTCGGACAGTTTACCATTGTTTCCAGCTACAAACGAAGAATACGGTTTACCACTGTTTCTACATGTAACTACACTTGAAGAAATGTCATGGCTAAATAATGCCTAAAACTCAATTTTTCCCGATTTTCATCGAATGAAGTATGAAAACTCAATTTTCCCCAATTTTCATCGAATGAAGTGCGAAAACTCAATTTTTAGTGCCTTTTCATCTTAGAAATAGGAATAGCATGCAAAAAAAATACATGCAATACCCAAAAAAAAAGAGATTGCGTACGGGCGTTTCAGAGGTATATTTCTTCCAGTGTAAATCTAAATGATGAAAAATTCTTCTGTGCTTGAAAACAGCTGATGCATACACAGGTTTGCAGTATGCATCTCAAATGTCAGTTGTATGGCCAACATTTTGGTTGGCTTTCAGAAAAATGAAAATAAAATGCGCCCTCCATCACGTTTTTTTTTCACCCCCTCTACAACATTGTGTTGTTGTTGATGCGCAGCAATACCGAACCCACGTGTTGTGAAAATCAAAGTTCTTGTCTCGCATTTTCGATTACATAATCTATTACAAAATCTATTCATGGAGACACTTTATATTTCTTGACATCTGGCAGCTCTACATATATCATCCCGCCTACTTTCACTTACAGCGACGTGCAAATGCCTGCGTCTGACTCTCCCCATTTACTGGAGTTTATTATTGATTAGCTCCGGTGTAGCCTTGTTCCATACTACGTGAGAACAAGTCACGTAGTATGGAACAAGGCTACACCGGAGCTAATTATTGATCATCGACGAGGAGTCAACTGTATGAATGTCTCCATGCATAGATCTTTATTCAGTTCTTTATTTTTCTAAGTTCAGTTTTTCAGCATTTTAACTGTTACGCTGCGGCGAGTCGTTCAAACGGCTCTCGTCTTTCTATACGAAAAATGCGACGAGCCGTTGCTTCTGCCAATGCGAGTACAGCGATGTACCATTCTGAAATCGCTTTTTTCAAATTTACCAAGCATGAAACTCGATAAAAACCATACATATATTGTTAGCTAAGCCTGATTTGATTTCTTGAATGTAAACTTGATATTCTGTCTCAGAATAACGAAGTCGGGAGGAAGAAATAAAAATGAAAAATAAAAAAAAACACCAACGGAGATTTCCATAAAACGTTGTCGAGAAGCCGCCCAGAAAATATAAAATACTCACAGAAAACCCCTTCAAAATATATGATTCTTTGGTATAGTTGAAGTACAGAAGCTCAGTTTATATTTCCAAAATGCGGGTTTCGATTAAATCCGCTAAACAAACTTTATTTTCAAATTTCTTTCGAGCTTCTGCGCCACGTAATTTCGTTGCGATGAGATAAAAATGGCGTTTCCCTCAGATCAGCTTGACCCAGTTGAAGGCGATGTAGGTTACGTTACCCCGCTTGTCCAATCAAGGTAACCGATACAGGATCGGCTGTTACCGTTACTAGAGAAACGGGAAAACACCCCTTGCAGTTTTTCGATGTTATCGTCTGTTTGATTGGCCATCGGTCGAAATCACGCATTCAATCAAGGAATCAGAAACTACAAGGAATTCCCTTTCCAATGAAACGTCATACGCCCGCATGCAAAGTGGAACAAAACGTAGGCTGTGCGTATAACAACAACAACGCACACATCGCTCTTCCACCACGTGAGTGCAGTCTTTTCTTTCTTCTCGCGAGCTGTATTATCTTTGCATTTCGTTACAGAAACTCAATTTTATTGAAGGAAACTCAATTTTTTCGCGCGCCTACGGCGCGCGAATGTCCAAAAAATAAAATACTCAATTTTTTCATGGAAAACTCAATTTCCAAAAAAACGTCAAAACTCAATTCTTATTTGTTTTTCATCGGGGTTACCCCGATGAAAAACTGTCAAGAAAAACCCCTGCTACCATGTTATTTTAGGGCCCCGATGACGTTGATCTGCCGATGTTATAGCATGCAGGCTTGAACATCGGCTAAGGAGTGTATTTTTTTTTTTTTTGGTTGTTGTTGAACGGACTCCTTAGCACGAATCACTGTTACAGATTGAAACGGAAAGAAACAAATTGGATGTCATCTTTCACTGCACACGGTGTGGGGAATTGAGACAGAGGCACAAAAAGCATTTTATTGAATAAATAATATGATTTGGCATCTCCAGCACTATGACAACCACCCAATGACTCCTTTTAGTTAGTTGCAATCTGCTTTCAAACACAGATTTTGTCAACAAAACTGTTGTGTTTCTTTCTCCACAGTTGACAGGGACATGCACAGAATGTGGTTGACCGTTTTGCTCACATCATCAGAAATCGATCCTTACTGGTTATAAACCAATAGCGACGTATGTTAACTCACATGATCAGAAAGATCATGAGATAAAAATAGCATAGGTCATATTCTTACATGTCAGAAAGGCACCAAAACGGGAAAATCGGTATGTTTTTCCCACACAATTGATCACATTTTGTCAGCATCAAAACAGTCATGAGAGATGGTACATGGTCAAAGAAGCTCAGGTCGGTCAAACTGTATCATATTGGCATATCTTTTCTCTCCCGTTTCGTTATTTTCGTCAGCGAAAGATTGAGAAAAGGCACTTTTCGGAAGATAAACTTTTATCGCCACATTTTAACCTACCTCCGCTCTGAGCTGAGGATAGGAGCCACGCCCCCTTACCCTATATTCACTTATCACAGCTAGAGTTTCTGACTTATCCACCCCTCCAATCCCAGGTCAAATCATCTTCCTACAGCATTGAATTTTGGCATTTTCCATTTATTTTTTCAATCTGAAAATTCCCCAACAGAATATTCTCCTCAATTTCGTCGAATTGTCAAGTGTTACTGTTTCCGGCAACGAGTGTAGTTTGGCTAGTTTTCATGAATGCGGCGCGAGAAACGGAAGCCAATGCTCTGGCGGCTGGCTCATAAATTATGGAGTTGGGCCGTAGCACTGTCAACCGTACAACAACAACAACAACACGTTACCAGGTTACAGAAACGAAAGGAAACTATGGTTGGCCATCCCTGCCAGAATTCGTCATTTAGAGGCTGCCTCTAAATAATATATACCATGGTATAAAATGCCAAGCCTGCCATAATTCGTATTTAGAGGCTGCCTCTAATTATTTTGTACCATGGTATAAAATGCCGAGCCTGCCATAATTCCTATTTAGAGGATGCCTCTAAATCGCCAAGCCTGCCACAATTCGTATTTAGAGGCTGCCTGTAAATAATATATACCATGGTATAAAATGCCGAGCCTGCCATAATTCGTATTTAGAGGCTGCCTCTAATTATTTTGTACCATGGTATAAAATCGCCAAGCCTGCCATAATTCCTATTTAGAGGATGCCTCTAATTCATTTTAGCCGTAAGTCGTAAATTTTCGCCTTCTTATTACTTCCACCAATGATATGTGCTTTCACAAATTTGGTGCCATATCTCTACGCTTGTTACAAGTTTACTCATTGGTCAAATTTAATATTCTTGATATGACATCGAGTTGTTTATGACTTACGGCTAAAATGAATTAGAGGCATCCTCTAAATAGGAATTATGGCAGGCTCGGCATTTTATACCATGGTACAAAATAATTACAGGCATCCTCTAAATACGAATTATGGCAGGCCTGGCATTTTATACCATGGTATATATTATTTACAGGCAGCCTCTAAATACGAATTGTGGCAGGCTTGGCGATTTAGAGGCATCCTCTAAATAGGAATTATGGCAAGCTCGGCATTTTATACCATGGTACAAAATAATTAGAGGCAGCCTCTAAATACGAATTATGGCAGGCTTGGCATTTTATACCATGGTATATATTATTTAGAGGCAGCCTCTAAATGACGAATTCTGGCAGGGATGGCCAACCATAGGAAACAAATTTAGCATTTGATCACTTCGTACCTGGAGCTTCGTGGATTGTGGCGTTTTCACATGGTGTAATCTGTATTCATGGGAGCAAAGAAAGATTGTTTGATTACAGATTGACGTTTCTGTTGTGCTTTCTACTTGAAACTGCCACATGTTGTTGTTGCCACATGCCCTGCACACATGTTCATGGAAGCTGCCATGCTGGATTTTCAGGTTCTTATGAAAAATGAGAATATTAGAAATCACGGGAACGAACGCGGACTGAACAGATTTACCTGGAAAAACTGTAAAGTGGCCTTCAAATCAGTATAAAAAGAGGTTTGAATGTTTCATATGGTAACCCTGTTAATCTTGTAACAAATACGTGAATCTTTTTTGCGTGTGACAAGAAACTCGGTGAGTGTGGGTGTGTGTGCGGAAAGTGTCAAATGGGGAAATTCGATGTTATACACAATAAACGACCGGGGAAATCCCTCCAACCGGGGACGCTCCGGTTAAAGTGGTATTGTCTGCCAGTTTTCTTGCCCACTTAACCATTTTATAAGAAAATTACAGGTACAGGGATACACTCATGTGTGTGTGAACAGCTTCGTGTCAACGCAGATCCCCATTTTTACGCAGGTCTACTGACCAAATGTCATCAAGTCACGTGGCGTCCGCGGTTTGACTGCATGGTTCACTTTAGCTAGGATTCATAGCGTCTCCCTTCCCTCACCGCTATGCCGACGACAAATACATTTCCCTGGTGGTAACTCGAACATCTCCATGGCGCACTTATTATTACCTTTGCGCCCTATTGAACCTTCATTAACTTGAGAAAATGGACCGCCATAAATAAAAATACAGAAATGGCATACCAAATGGCCATTCGTCGGTCAAAAATTAATTACAGACGTTAAAATTATCCCTATGGAGCCTCAAAATCACCTGAAATCGAGGGTCAAGGCGATGGGCATTTCCGTCACAATAGACCCCGTGTATACAGGGGATGATGATCACAACATCGATTTGGTATTTTTATTCATGGCGGCCCATTTTCTCAAGTTAATGAAGGTCCAATAGGGCGCAAATGTAATAATAAGTGCGCCATGGAGATGTTCGTGTTACCACCAGGGAAATGTATTTGTCGTCGGCATAGCGGTGAGGGAAGGGAGACGCTATGAATCTTAGCTAGGTTCACTTTCGCCAATTTTGCCACAGAGCAAATCTCAGTCGCTGAAAACTGTGAGAAGGGTGTTATCTACTCAGTATTGAAATACTAGCCTTGGGAATCAAACAAATAATAACAAGTCACCATTTGGAGTGGTCTGTATGGAAATCCCAGTTTGATATCTTTTGCATGTTTTGCATGATCGTATGGAGAAGAGATGGCGTCTTCTTACAGTCAAGTTGTCAGCAATCGATACGACAACCTAATAAAGAAATTAGCATTATTGAACAGAACGACGTATTGACGATTCAAACCGATGTCTATGGCAGCTTTGTCATGGCCTAAAAAGTTTTGAACTATAAAAAAAACAACTACTGTGTTAGTTATTATCATGTGTTGGGTGTGCATGATTTGTGGGCTATGGAGTGCAGAGATTGCTAGTAGTAGTAGAAGTGAATCTTGATGCCCTTGACCGTTGTGACGTCACTTCCGATATCGGTCACGCACAATACCGGATAAACTGGTGTGCAGGAGTCCAAGGTCACTTCCGGTCACTTGATCAGAATCGAAAGTGACATCACTCAGGTCAAAGGTCAAGATGCATCAAAATGCACTTTTGTAACGTCCATATTTTCGTGATTCATGTGTCTATGCCACTTTTTGGAACCGGAGGGGTTCGAGTCGTGTGGACCCAGGCTCCTTCCTAATTCATATAATAACATTAGCACCGAACTAAAAGGATAAATCATAGTATATATAAAACTAGGCTAATTTCTCGCAAGAGAGAAGTGGTAAACAGTTTTGAATGATGACATCATCATGTTCCAAAAATATCAAATCCGTATCGCTGATCAGTATTCTTAATCCATGTGATATACGTTGTAAAGTCGTTATCTAGAGCATGATTTATCTCAGTCACGTTTTGATTGTGACTGTTTATATGAACACTACGAGGATCTTGAAATACATAGGTTCATACGGCCCCTAGCCCCGGGTTAAGCGAAGTTAGACACAAGTTAAGAAACGTACCGCCATAGATCTTGAACGCTGCGCTCATATTTTGCTATCAGTATGCGATATGTATCGCCAAATTTGGGAAACTCAGAGCTGATGATATAAGTAGTAGCGTAAGCGTAAATTGAGGGCCCTTTCACCCGGATGTAACTATGACGTCACAACATCCGATGGTGGCGCCATCTGTACACATTGGTGGCAAAAACCCGCACTAGGGGGAGACAACTCGATCTGCATATTGGCGGCTGTGGGAGTGGCACCAAGATGGCGGCTGTGGGAGTGGGACCAAAATGGCGGCTGTGGGAGTGGGACCAAGATGGCGGCTGTGGGAGTGGGACCAAAGATGGCGGCTGTGGGAGTGGGACCAAAATGGCGGCTGTGGGAGTGGGACCAAGATGGCGGCTGTGGGAGTGGGACCAAGATGGCGGCTGTGGGAGTGGGACCAAAATGGCGGCTGTGGGAGTGGGACCAAGATGGCGGCTGTGGGAGTGGGACCAAGATGGCGGCTGATGATAGTTCCATGTATTCATCCGCGGTGATGCGGTCTGGTGGTGATGCGGTCTGCCTCCGCGGGCAGAAAGTAGTCCCACGGAATGTACACCCTGCCTGGGGGGTTTCCCCCCGCCGCAGCGCGCTACATAGAACTTATAGTAATAAACTTAATCTATACGTGTTGGACGAGTCTTCACTCACCGTATACACGCAGCTCAGATCACGTGATCAAGGCATGTCCTGACTTGTTCTGGGTTGTACAGTTCTGCCATGCGGAGGATGGGTACTAGTATTTCGCTGGGTACTAGTATTTTGCTGACGTCCTAGTAATAAACATAATCTATAGGTGTTGTACCATGTTAATAGCATCAGTCTAGCATCCGTGCCACCCTAGGGTCGAGTGTTTATTGTCCCGTGTATCTCCGCAAAAAATCAACAAACAAAATGGCGGCTCCAGGATGGTGTGGGGACGCCCTTTCCACATCACAGCGTCGATCCAAACCATAGCGCCATCTGCACACACTGACGCAAGGGAGACAACTCGTGTACACCAAGGGTATGGAAATAGATATTTTGGAGCTAGGGGAGCCACTAATGGACCGATGGGGTCGAGTGAGGTATCAAAGTGAAACATTCGTGAAGGGGCATCTGATGGGCTGGATGTGGGGTTGAACTATCGGCATTCTGCGCATGCGCGGTGGCCCAAGGGTATGAAAATAGCCGTGTTGGGAGCTAGGGGAGCCACTAATGGACCGATTGGGTCGAGTGAGGTATCAAAGTGAAGCATTCGTGAAGGGGCATCTAATGGGCTGGGTGTGGGGTTGAACTATCGGCATTCTGCGCATGCGCGGTGGCCCAAGGGTATGAAAATAGACGCTTTGGAGCTAGGGGAGTCCCTAATGGTCCAATGGGGTCGAGTGAGGTATCAAAGTGAAGCATTCGTGAAGGGGCATCTGATGGGCTGGGTGTGGGGTTGAACTATCGGCATTCTGCGCATGCGCGGTGGCCCAAGGGTATGAAAATAGCCGTGTTGGAGCTAGGGGCGTCCCTAGTGGACCAATGGGGTCGAGTGAGATATCAAAGTGAAGCATTCGTGAAGGGGCATCTGATGGGTTGGATGTACGGTAGGAATATCATGCGCAGACAGCAATGCGGAGCTCTCGGCCAATCAGAAGCGAGTTTTTCAAATCCGTCACAGAGCTCTCAGCCAATCAGAAGCGAGTATTTTGACCCGGTGCATTATGGGACATATCCAAGATGGCGGCACGTATGTTCAAGATGGCGGCACATCCGGTGTCGGAAACTGGCCATTTCGTCGGGATGTGGTCACCTAGTGTCGAAAACTGGACCCTGTATGGGTCCCGCTAGACGTTTTGGAGCTAGGGGAGCCATTAATGGTCCAATGAACAAGTGTGTGACGTCACTTCCGGTTTGGGTGAATGGGGCGTGACCTTTGGCCATGTCTAGACTTGTCTGTGTCTGTCATGTACTGTTTTTTTTTTCTCTACAATGGCGTTCACGTGGTGCGCAAGTGTGTGTGTGTGTGACGTCACTTCCGGTTTTCACTAAAACGATCTCCAACTTTCCCGGCCCCGGCCCGCCCCGGCCCCCCAGCGTGCACGCGCGCGCGGGTTCTCCGGCCGCAGCGCGCGTGCGCGGGTTCTCCGGCCGCAGCGCGCGCGCGCGTCAATGTAGGGAGAGGTTAAATCGACAACATAGAACTTATAGTCATAAACTTAATCTATACGTGTTGGACGAGTCTTCACTCACCGTATACACGTACCTCAATGAAATGCCTGCTCCAAACCTAGACCAAAAACACGTACTTGGTCTGTGGGCTGATTTCATTGGCTCTCTATTTTTACTATAGTGCGCTTGCATTCTAACCTTGATGGGTTACATTTTGGCCCCATCCTACACCACTGATTTCAGTTTGACTGAATCTCCACATTGGGCATTTATGCATTATGAATAAAACACACAAGACAGGGTTTTTTGGTGAGATCTCATTTTTTTTATTCAGTGAACAACAACAACGTGAGAACAATCACGTGAAAACTGAAGCCCAGAACAAGGGGCTAGTACATTGAAAGAACTGAAGCCCAGAACAGGGGGCTTGTAAACTGAAGCCCAGAACAGGGGGCTTTTAAACTTAAGCCCAGAACAGCGGGCGTGTGTACATTGAAAGAATTCAAGCCCAGAACGGGGCTTGTACATTGAAATGATGGGCGGCCCAGTCATATACGAGTACATCTCGGTCCTCGGCCTTGGGGTACTCGTCAAACATATGTACGATGGTAGATAAGGGTCTTCCCCGACATCGATGGTACAGGTAAAACAAGCAATAATGTCCGCACACGCTACTGGTCAGGCTTTGCAACGTTTGACTGTTCCAACACCACGTCTCTGTGCCTTTATCCATGAAGTCTGTTAAATCGGGATGGAGGGGTGGCAGGCCGTACGGGTCAAAGTATTCGCCCTGCTGTTCTCTCAAGTACACGGCCACCCAATGTTCACCGGGCCGATCCATCGGGTCCGTGTTGAGAACGTAAGCAGCAGGATACACACGGCCTAATGGGAACACATCTCGGGCGAACACCCCTTGAAACATCATACGTGTCTCTGGGTCATTCTCCAGCACGGTGGTTATCTGGTCTGTATCCATGTTAGGTGGAGAAGTCACACAGCACGTTGCACGCCTTGTCCACTTGAATGATGTTGTCAAACTCGGCGTAGCAGATCACATTGACGGTGCTCCGGAGGGCTCGTAGAAAGTGGATTTCCAACCGTAAATTGCCTTGCTTGGCCAGGGCCAGCTGATGGTCGTTCTCTAAGGTGGGGGTCAGATCGAAACAGAACAACGTGTATCCGTTCCCGTAGTCCGCCCGACTGATGAAATTCCCTTCGTCCTGGTTGATTTGACCGGTGGCCGTAAACAGGCTCTGATAGGCTCGAATGAAATTCTGGCGCCCAAAGTTCGGGGTTAAGGCCGTGGCTGGCACCTGTTGTCCATCCACATGCAGGGCCACAAAATTGATGCCGAAATGTTTAAAGTCAAACAGATTCTCTGGGTAGGCTCCACTGAAACTGGTATTTTCCACACAGGCCAGGATCAATCGCTTGGGTAGTTCCCCCAGGAACAGGTTTTTTTTGTTGGCGCTCATATTTCCAGCAGACACAGAGAACACTTTGGTTAGTACACGTCGGATAGGGTACTGGGCTGGTTTTGTTTCCAAGGCTTTCATGTGTCCCAATTGAACGGCTGGATTCGGTTTCACTTTTCGGACATACAGGACTGCGTCTTCGATGACAATCTTATAGTCAGCTACATGCGCCTCTACGTTAGTGGCCATCAAGGCGAAGGTCGGAGGCGCCCGTATCAGTCAGATTTTGATGGGGATCTTGTTCAAGAGGTATCGGTCTTGCATGAACATGTCTGCGTGCAGTCGACCCATGAGATCCACCGCGACGCCGTTCGCGGTCAAAGCCTTCCGTTTGCTATATCCCGTATTGTCGTTCTCTGCGCCCATGTGCTCGGCTTTGTCCTGGTAGAATAAAGCGGCTGTCAGTTGAGATTTTTTAGCCTCTCGCCCATGCGACAACAGCGTTCCGATGTAGGCTCGATAGGGGTACGTGTTGGTCGAGTCACTGATGAGTTTGTCGCTGAGAAATATATCCACCTGTTGAAACATCGAGTGCAGCCAGAGATTCGTCGGGCCCACTGTTGCTTGGTCGGCGATTCTGGCGCCATCTCCATTGACGATCTTGGCTTTCACATACAAGTATGTATGGGCTAAATCCACATAGGCTGTATCCGCATTACTGATGGTGAACTCGATGGGCCCTGTTTCGTTGATGCTGGAGAGCGGGAGATGCTCCACCCATAATCCTTGTTCGGCACTGGTCTGTGCGGGCGGCACGGTCCACAAATCAAATTCACTGTTGGTGGAGGGACAGGACTCGGCGTGGATCAAGGACATGTTTAAGAAAAGATATCCGGGGTCTTCGATGTGCGTCGTCGCTGGGTCGGTCGTCGACTGGTGCGTGGTCTCGGTGGGGCAGCTCTTTTATTCCCTACGGTGTGTTGTGCTTTGGCCACCAAGACGCCTCCCGCTTCTTTGGCCCGCCGTTTCAAGGATTCTTTGGGTGCCGTACCCCCCAAGACATCACCGGCCACTTGCAGTCCACTGCGTACCGCTTGTTTGCCGATTGCTTTCACCCCACGCGTCACCAAGGGCGGGAACGTTTTGACGATGCTGCCGAGTATGTTCCCCAGTCCATGTCCACGTTGCATGCGTGCACCACTAAACACCGGAAAGCCACCCCCGGCCTGTTGGGCATAATAGTCCATATAGCTGCGTGCATCGCACTCGTAAGGCACCTTCATTATGCAAAGTGGGGAGTACGTGCTTGTCGAAAATGAAGTGTCACCACCACTTTCCCGCGTTCGAATGCCACCGGTCGTCCCGTGTCATCTCTTATATCCACCGTGATCGTGTTGATGTGGGTTTGTCGTACAGGCAGGTAGAGCATGTGGGTGAAACTGTGGGTGACTTGATCTCCATACAACTTTTTAATGGGCACCACCCGCAACAGAGGTGTGTTGATATCGCCCACGATGTGGTTGTCCACCACGTCCGAGTAGACGTAGAGTCCGTACATACCCGACTTCATATCCATCGGGATCTCGCCTTGGTGGGCGGTAGGACCAGCGAACGTCCGTAGATCGAAACCCAGCATTTGCTGTAGGATAGGACTCGGCGGTGACGATAAGCTCTGCCTTGTCGTTGTGTGCGTTGTAATCGAAGTTCACGTGATTCTTGAAGGGATAGGCTTTGATGGGTTTTGAAGTATTCGTGACCTCCCGTAGAGCCTTATAATGCAACAGTCTTGACAGCCCACCCATGAACTCTTTCGGAGTATCGTATTGGCCTTCGGGGAGGGTGAGTCGGGTGTCTTTTCCTTCGTAGGTCACCTCGTACCACACTTCATTGGCTCGCACGTTGTACCACGAGTAAGGATACTGAATATCCACCAGTCCACATTCCCGCCGGCCAGGTAAATGCAACGGTTGTGGTAATTGAGTCACATACTTGGCCACGGTGTTGTCAGGAAACACATCCAGCGAACTGTTACTGGGTAGGGTGAGGCAAAACATGGCGACTGAGCTGTCCTGCTGCTGCTGTTGGTTTTAATAGGTGTTCCAGGCCTTGGGCGGTTGTGTCCGGCGTCGTGTTC
>JAVTVY010054870.1:0-30447 GCA_036873755.1 Hanleya hanleyi | reverse complement strand
TGCAGAAGCAAAAGCATGATATTGTGTTCTGTTGGTTGCCTAGTCACGTTGGCATCAAAGGTAATACTGAAGCTGATAGGATGGCTAAGGCAGCTCTGGATGATGAGATTGATCTTGTTGGAATCCCATATAGCGATTTCAGGTCCTATATCTGTACTTATGTGACACGACTGTTTCAATCTTTATGGGATGCTGTGAATAATAACAAACTTCATGGGTTCAAAAAAAACTGTAGGCTATACTCATCTGAACAGCCAGAAACGTTTCGATCAAACCATGATCAGGCGATGTGGAATCGGCCATACAGGATTAACTCACAAACATTTACTAAAAAAGAGCCAGTACCAAGGTGTGTTCTATGCCACGAAGACCTCACGGTGAAACATATTCTTATCGAATGCTTAGATTTTAAGATTGTAAGAGATGCAATTTATCGAGCGACTACTTTGGAAGATCTTTTTAGTCGGTTGAGGGAGGATTGCATCTTGGGTTATTTGAGAGAAATCGGCTGTTACATAAGTGTTAATGTGTGTATGTTTTAATGCGTTGGATTACTAAGTTAGTGACTTGAGTACATAGAATTTTGTTTGATCGTCGCTATATAGCTGAAATATTGCTGAACGCGACATTCTCTCTGTCTCTCTCCGGGGTGAAGAACGACAGCGTTGTCAACGATAGTCAATTGCCCATCAATGTTTCTACTGTACTTGATGTAGACGGCGGTCGTAGTGAACATTCACCTGTGCGTCCGGATGCTGTTGTCGAATCCGAGCTCACCACAGATGATGCTAGAAATGAGCTACTCTTGCTAGATGGGAAAGGAGGTGAAGTTGAAGACAGTTCTACTCCTGTACATTCTAGTGGTAACTGAACTTCACCCCAGATGATGATGTGAGGGCTAAGCTCACCAAAGATGATGTTAGAAATGAGCTACTCTCAGTAGATGCACCTGTGCATTCTGGTGGTGACTTGAACTTCACCCCAATGAAGATTTTTGTTTTATTTCTGAAGCGGATGCACCTGAGTTCACTAGTGATGAAGCTAGCAATGAGATACTCATGGAAGATGAAAAACAAGGTGAATTGGAAGTTCATAACTCCATTCTCAAAACAAATACACCTATAAACTCCTCAGACAGAAACGCGGTCGTTGAGCAGATGGATCAATTTTGTAATAATAAGCGACCCGGCAAGACTCCCTTAAACCATCGAAAAAGAAATGTGAACAGAAGAGAGAACAAAAAAGTTATGGAAATAAAGACAAAGATACGCAGCAGTTCCGAGAAGGGCAGAAAAAAAGAACAGAAAAGCCAGAGGAGAAGACCTTTAATTAAAAGTTCATAATGGCCAAGTTGACACTCTATTTCCTAATGTGTGTACTCTTGTGTGTTATTTGTCCCGAGGCATGCCCCTATACAGACCATATGGTCTTTGATCTATGTTGGCATTTGTGGCGAGATTCCGCTGGTGGACGTTTCGTTCCCGAAGCCCGACCCTGTACAGACCTTTTGGTATTTTATATATGTTGGCATTTGTGGGAAGTTGATGCTGGGCCGACGTCGGGCCTTACAGACTAGTCTTTTGTGTTAAATGTCATTTTCATCTGACGAAGATACACCTCTCCAATCCCCAGTGTATGAGTTGTCACAGCGAAACAGCTCACCAATTACCAATACACGAGTTGTCAGAGCATTTCCATCATAGCTGTCTAGATTTGTATCTAATAACGCTTATGCCGGTGCTAGGGGCCGTTTGGTCATATCATCCAAGTTGCCACATGAACAGGTACAATAAAAGCGTACCTGAGATACAACACATATCACGAATCGTTAGATTCTTAGTATGTGCTTTAGAATAGGGTAACCGAAAGACTATACTGTGAAGTCATGTGGCTCTGTCAGTATGTCGGCGCCTCTTCCCACTTCCCTTATATGTGTTGTAATTTTTACCTGTATATGGCGAGATTCTGCTGGTGAACGTTTCGTCCCTGAGGCCCGCCCCCTGTTCAGACATTTTGGTCTTTGATATATGTTGCCATTTGTGGGAAGGTGCTGCTGGGCCGATATCGGGCCTTACAGAATAGTCTTTGTGTTAAATGCCGTCATTTTCATCTGACGACGATACAGCTCACCAATCCCCAGTGTATGATTTGTCACAGCGAAACAGCTCACCAATTACCCAATACACGAGTTGTCAGAGCATTTCCATCATAGCTCTCCAGATTTGGATCTAATACCGCTTATGCCGGTGCTAGGGGCCGTGTGGTTATATTATCCAAGTTGTCACATGAACAGGTACAATAAAAGCGTACCTGAGATACAACACAGATCACGAATCGTTAGATTCTTGATATGTGCTTTAGAATAGGTTAACCGGAAGAGTATACTGTGAAGTCATGCGGCTCTGTCAGTATATCAGCACCTCTTCCCACTTCCCTTATATGTGTTGTATTTTTTTACCTGTATATGGCGAGATTCTGCTGGTGGACGTTTCGGCCCGAGGCCCGCCCCTGTGCAGGCCTTTTGGTCTTTGATATATGTTGGCATTTGTGGGAAGTTGATGCTGGTTCGACGTCGGTCCTTACAGACTAGTCTTTTGTGTTAAATGCCGTCATTTTCACCTGACGACGATACAGCTCACCAATCCCCAGTGTATGAGTTGTCGCAGCGTAACAGCTCACCAATTATCAATACACGAGTTGTCAGAGCATTTCCATCATAGCTCTCTAGATTTGTATCTAATACCGCTTATGCCGTTGCTACGGGCCGTGTGGTCATATCATCCAAGTTGCCACATGGGCAGGTACAATAAAAGCGTACCTGAGATACAACACATATCACGAATCTTTAGATTCGTGGTATGTGCTTTAGAATAGGTTAACCGGAAGACTATACTGTGAAGTCATGTGGCCCTGTCAGTATGTCGGCACCTCTTCCCACTTCCCTTACATGTGTTGTAATTTTTACCTGTATATGGCGAGATTCTGCTGGTGGACGTTTCTTCCCCGCGGCCCGCCCCCTGTACAGACCTTTTGGTCTTTGATATATGTTGCCATTTGTGGGCCGTTGATGCTGGGTCGACATCGGGCCTTACAGACTAGTCTTTTATGTTAAATGCCGTCATTTTCATCTGACAACGATACAGCTCACCAATCCCCAGTGTATGAGTTGTCACAGCGAAACAGCTCACCAATTACCAATACACGAGTTGGCAAAGCATTTTCATCATAGCTCTCTAGATTTGTATCTAATACCGCTTATGCCGGTACTAGGGGCCGTGTGGTCATATCATCCAAGTTGCCACATGAACAGGTACAATAAAAGCGTACCTGAGATACAACACATCACGAATCGTTAGATTCTTGGTATGTGCTTTAGAATAGGTTAACCGGAAGACTATACTGTGAAGTCATGTGGCTCTGCCAGTATGTCGGCACCTCTTCCCACTTCCCTTATATGTGTTGTAATTGCAGCGTTTGACTGATCCAACACCAGGTCTCGGTCCCTTGATCCATGAAAGTAGTGAGGTCGGGAAGGAAGGGTGGAAGTCCGTACGGATCAAAGTATTCGTCCTGGTCTTTTGTCAAGTGCACATCCACTCAATGTTGACCGGGACGATCCATCCGATCCGTGTTGAGGACGTATGCGGCAGGACACGTGTGATCTAGGGACATGGTGTTTCTCGCAAACACACTGTGAAAGACCATACAGTTGATATCTCGTCTGTGCCCATGTTAAGTGGCATAATCACACAGGACGTTACGGCTTTTGTCTATTTGAATAATGTTGTCAAACTCAGCATAGCAAATCACATTGATCGTTCTCGGTAGGATTACAAGCGTCTAGTCCGTCATTCATAATCCAGCCGTCGTCCATTAGAGAATATCCGCGTCCATAATCCAAAGACCTATTCCATTTCCATATAACAGTATTAGCACCAAATTCAAAAAGACAAAAGTATACATAAACATAGGCTTGTTTCCTGCAAGAGAGAAGCGGTCAACAATTTTCAATGATGCCGGCAAGACATCATGATGTTCCAAAATATCAAATCCGTATCGCTGATCAGTATTCTGTCAGTATCGCTGTCCCGAAGTGGAGTTCCAAGCGTAAGTTGCCTTCCTAGAAGAAACTCAGATCGAAACAGAACAATGTGTATACCCTTTACCGAAATCTTCTCGACTAATCATATTTCCTTCGCCCTGGTTTATTTCACCCGTCTCTGCAAAGCGGTTCAGATAGCTCCGGATGTAATTGCTCGTCCCGAAATTGGGTGTCCACATGCATGGCCTGCATTTTCAAAACCACGAAATTGGCGTTGAACGATTTTAGGTTGAATGGATTCTTCGTGATTTCACCATTACAACTGACGTTCTCAGGAAAAGGTCAGGCGCTTAGGTAAATCCCCCGAGAATAAATTTTCTTGATTGAGAATCATATTACCTTCAGGGACGGAGAACACTTTGGTTTGTACTCGTCGGATGGGATATTGAGCTGGCTTTTTCTCCAAGGTTCTGATGTGACCCAACTGTACACCTGGGCTCGGTTTCACTCTGCGTACAAACAGACTTGCCTCTTGGATGGCAACATTATACTCGATGTCGTTATTGGTGCCATCAAAGCAAGCCCAGGCGTTGCACGCACCAGTTGTATTTTGACGGGTACCCCATTCAAGAGGTAGTGGTCCTGCATGAATAAGTCTGCATGCAGACGTCCCATCATATCGATGGAGTGACTCTGAGCCATGAATGCCAATCTCTCTGTCCATCCGAGATTATCAGGACTCCATCTTGTCTGGGGTATCTCGGTAGAACAACGGTTCTGTCAAGTACGACTGTTTAGCGTCAGGCCCGTACGATAACAGTGTTTCGATGTAGGCCCGGTACGAGTACGTGTTCGTCGACGCACTCACAAGTTTATCACTGAGCGCAATATCCACTTGCTGGAACAGCGAATGTAGCTAGAGATTGACTGGAGCAACTGGAGCCTCTGCTTTGAGGACAGACCCATCTTTATGGTGATTTTAGCTCTCACGTAGCTGTGATGCTGGAAAGGGATAGATGTTCTACTCATTGTCCCTCCTCGGCACTGGACTGGGTGGGTGGTACGGTCCACATATCAAATTCACTATTGGTAGAAGGACACGACTCGGCGTGGATGAAAACCATGTTTTACGCAAAGATGTCTCGCTTCTTCGATCTGCCTTGTCGCTTGTTCAGCCGTCGTAGGTGTGTTGCCTCGAGACCACAGGTCTTTCATGCTTTGAGGTAGTGTGCATTTAAACTGATGTTCCGATGCTCTTTGTTTTTACTGAATGGATTCTGCACAATGTAGATGATGCTGAGACGGCGATGATGGCTGCCTTTGGTGAAGAGTTGGGTGACCCGAGCGTCGGTCTCCGCCATGAGATCATCCAGGACCACCAAGGTGTCCGGTTCCAAATCAGCCATGGTTGGTTAGCCCTTCCACGAACGTGATGTTGGGCATCGTACGCCGCCTGCCATTCTCCGTAACACCACTCGACCTGGGCAACGCGTAGGGTAATCATGTTGTCGGCGTATTGAAGGAGTTTCTGGACGAAGTGTGTTTTGCCTGAGCCGGTCGATCTTGTGATGAGGCAGGTGAAGAGGTGTTGCCACGTTGGATCCATGGTTGCAAGAGTATCGGCTGACGTGTCGAATTTGGTACGAGTGAACCGGGGTTGTCGGTGCGTCAATGTTGGTCGCCGTTGTCGGTACGTTACGGCCTTCACTGTGGGTGATGAAATCCGATGGGTTTTCAGGCGTAGTAGGCACTAAATTCTTGGTGTGGGGTTCGATGTTGACCTGGACTGTATACTCGGTGTAGTGGTGATGGTGATGACTGGGCACGTTTCGATCACGGGTTTGATGAATGCTAACGTGGAGGGGGTCTGTACATTCGTCTGATTGGCAGTCACTGGTAGTTTTTGTGAACTGGGTTGGTTAAGTAGAGAGATGACGTACAACACGTGGTAAAACACACCTCCATATAACATGCCCAGCACAAACATGCCACCATAAAACCCGCTTGCGCTTTGCGCTTTTTGGGAAACGTGATGCTTAGAGGCGGTCGCTCTTTGTCCATAGCACTGTGTTCATGGTCAAGCGTGGAATGAATGCTACCGGTTGTGATTCCTGGCTTTATAGCCGTTTCCGGGACCCAGAAATTGAACGAGCTGGGCCACCCTTGCCATTTCACGAGATGTACCGTCTTACCCCGGCGTTGCTCCGTTTTCAGGATGCGTTCCACGGTGTAGTAGTCTTGTGCTGGTTTCATCACGGGCTGTTACTCTACGTCGTATAAAGATTCCTAGCAACGATTCATCGCTCCAGTTCGGGAGGTAACTCTTCTCGAATTTGCCCTTGGCTGTACTGATCCGTACAGGGTCGCCGATCTTGAACACTTCCTTCGACCGTGGTTAAGGATGAATGGGGTACAAGACACGGCGGACTTGGGCTTCGTTGCGTTTGGTAACGGTAACGGGTGCTCTCTGTATACTCCGGTGATAGGCACGACTTTTACCCTCCACCAGCTGGGGGAGAACATCGATGTACCGCCTTGTACGTGAAATATTTGTAAATGTGGCCTTCGAACATCCAACTGAACCTTTTGACGGTAGAAGCCTTCATCTCGTCGTACGTGTGAAATAAGAAGACATTCTGAACTTTCAGAAACTGTTGGAAGGGTCTGTTGAGAAATTCCGTGCCTTCGTCGGTTTGCAAATACAACGACTTGCGACCCGTCTTGCAGATGCGCTTGAAAGCAGTCTCGAGATTTTTCCCGATTTTCGTTCGGATGGGTATCACCCACGCCAGGATATCGATGCACGTCAAGATATACCGATTCCCATCGTTGTGTTTGGCAAAGGCGCTCATATCGACTAAATCGGCTTGCCATTGGGCATCTATACCCCCAAGGATGACACGGTTCCGTGCAAAATGGATGCGGCAGCTCAACGTAAGGTATAGGTGTCTTGTGTGTTTTTTAAACCAAACTCGGACTTTGGCACGTTGTAGTCCCTGGAACTTGGCCGCTCGATAGAGAGCCGACAATGCACTATACGCAGCCGGACTTCCGGGGTTATAATACAACGTACCCAACACCTTTTCCCAGCTCTTCATATTGAATGACGCAGGCGGTCAGTGTGTTTCGTTTTATATAGGGGCACCCTAGGTTGACTGAGCATAGGCAAATAGTCTATGGCATCGTCGTCTGCCTCCGTTTCATTGATGCGATTGATAATTTTTTCATTGGGTTCTGCCGCCGCTTCACTCAGGGCACGAACCCAGCCCAAATGAACAGCTGACAGCTCGTCCGGTGTAAACAGCTGATCCACAATAGCATGAATGGGCACCACTTTCTCGAAGGTTGTCTACAGAAGTGACCTTTGACCCGTGCGCACCATTATTAACCCGTATTGTTCGCATATGCAGGGGTCAAAGGTCACTTCCCGGAAGTCACGTGACCGGAACCGGAAGTGACGCCAGAAAGTGCAAATATATATATATATATATATATATATATATATAGTACCGATACCTTTAATTCGAATGTGACAGAAATACTCCTGCATGTGCATGCAGTGTCATTGTATACATGTATGCGCCTTGGAGTACTGATCCTCGTTCAAGACATCCTTCGAATCATTCTATTTGTCAATTTTCACTCAGCTGTATGATGTTGAAGGCATCAATAAGCCGATTTATGTAGTTTTTGAGTGATCGACTGCTGTCAGCATGAGTGCCATCTTTTCAAAGGTGAAATTTGAATTCTGTGTGAGAGTTTTACCATCAGGCCAAACAAGAAAAGTATCTGTTTCACAATTTCATTGGACCCAGGGTGGATGTGCGCATCATATAGACAGGGGTCGATTTGCCCACGATGTAGAGAGCGGTGCTACAGATCTACTCGAGGAAACAGTGAACCAGCAACACCCAAACCTACGCCTCCCACACCCACAGCAGGTTCACACAACGTAGACTGCGTTCTTCTTCCCTTTGCACGTGTCGGAAGTTCAAGGGCAAAGTGTTGTATTTGCCAACGAGAGGTGTGAACATGAAGTTTGTTTCATCTCAAGTCCGACTGAATATGTTTATTCGATAGGCGATTCTCGCGCCCTTTTACTGTTGCGCTTAACAGGACTTATGTTATTTGTTGCAACTGCCATATGATTGAAACCCACTTGAGAAAGGGGAATGAAATGGAGGAGAGCAGTTTAAAGGATCAAAATAAACTGAAATTTTCAGATAAATGACGAGGAAAGTTTATCATTTTAAAATACTAGACTGAAAAAACATATTTAGAGTTATGTTGTGTGTGAAACGATAAGTTCGTTTGGAGCTGCCTAACCTCGAAACCGGTGTCATTTATTTTTTGACATGGGGATTCCGCTGTTTAGCGCAGCGTCACAGAACTTCCACATAATAGCGGCTTGATAATAGAAGGTCAGCGTAGTACCGCCCGCTATCTTACTGCAACTAGCAAATTGAGAAGAGCGAGAATAACATCTTCAGCTTACTACAAGGGTTGAGTGAGTAGTAGGGTTAACGCGTCGTTTTCAACCTTGTTTCAGTCACATTGTGACGCAGCTTACTACAATGGAGTTACAGCCCTCTAATACTCTATCTCAGGTTTAACTTTCTCTGGCTGCCGTTGTGGTGTGCACAGGCCCGCAAAACAAGAGTTTTGGGGAGTGTGGGCGGTGGTATTAGGGTGAAATGTCGAAATATCGGGTCTCTATATATAACCCAATGCTTTATATAAATCCATATTTATATAAAGCATGGGGTTATATATATATAGATACCCCATATTTCGACATTTCACGGGCCTTTTGCGGGCCTGTTGTGGTGTGCATGGGCTATTACTGGGGACTAGATATCAATGATATATCTAGATCAATAATTAACTATGGTGGAGAATGACATCCAGGAGCCATTTATCATTGCCATGCACCCATGCTGGAAGTGTATCCCTGTTCCCTCTTATTCGAGCTAACACATGTATATGTCATTATTCTGTATATCTGTTTGCTCGCGTGTGCTGTGATGCGTGTGTGTAAATTATACCTCTGTCTCTGTCCATGGGCGTTGTCGATCTTCGTCAATTGGTTTGAAAATTTGTCAGCTAAAATACTTACTCGATGGCCCCGAGGCTCTTCACCCACATATCGGATGAATATAATTTACAGTTATAAGAAGTTTATGGTAGAAATTCAATTCTATTTTATCTTCTGATCTGGAGAAGTAGTATAAGTAAAAAACAAAACAAATAGCTTTCTTGACTTCCTACATTATTGTATTTTTTGCAATAAATAATGTACAATAAGTAATGGTCTGGCTAAAATACCGTGTAGTGTATGGTTTCACAAGTTAAAACTAACATTTTATTTATTTACGTCTCGCTGTGGGTATAGATATAAAATACAATAATAACAGCTTGTAGTATCTCATCCCACTCAGAGTTATGAAATTGGAAACATAATCCATACACTATACTTTTCCTTATACAAGTAAGGTTAACGAAACAAGCTAGTAAGATCACTAAAACAAGCTAGTAAGCTATTTTAGCCCTTCAATCACTATTGAGTTTTTTGTTTGTTTGTTTGTTTGTTTGTTTGTTGGGTTTTTTTTTAATAAATCGGATTTCCTTAACATCTAACAAAGCCTATTACGCGATCACGGACGTTGAAAAAAGGAACAAGTTTAAAAGAATCAAAACACATTCTCTAACTTGTCATCTCATCGGCTTTAAACAATGGTTTGCATTGATAAAAGTATATATAAATTCGCCATCATTTGTATCCATATATTATTATTTAATATTCTGTGTAATGCGATGCTGATGATCAGTCAACTGAAACATGAAAATAACTCTATTCATACACTCTTGAAACGAAAATGTTGAAATTAGCTCCTAGAGTGTTGAAATACCCTTTAAGGGTGTCCACGGTGACTGATCTTAAAAGTGTAGTCACTGTGGACACCCGTAAAGGGTTATTTCATCACTTTATTTTTAGGCGTATATATAGGCCTACAGGTTGTCATGCTCTTCTGAATCTCCTGCCAGAGGTAAAAATGTGACCAGTATTTTTTCTGCTTCCAATATTGTGTGAAATTGTGCAGATCGAAGCATTGGGATCGGCCGAGATTGTTAGAGCTGCCTGCTCTCTCTTGCACTTGATATTGAAAGACGGAGCATATAAGCCATGTATGTATTTACAGGGAGATTTTAAGACAATTTATATACATCGTGATATCTAACTTATAAGCTGACACTCTCAGACGTTGATAATTCCGTGTTGAATATACACCATCACAAGTTGGATATGAGCATTGCTGCAACATCAGGTACGTATGGCACCTTCAGGCCCCATTGTTGATTCTTGAATCGGTTCATCAAAAGGATGTACCGATACTATAGGGCAGATTGGGGTGCACTGGGACATTTTTATTTTTGCAAAAACCTCTGCTATTATTCTCCTGTAGAGTAAGTAGCCTTCTATGTTCCGGTTATAACTAATAGTTAGTAAGACATAATCGTACAAATCTCTTATACTTTTCGCCAGAATTACATTTCAAAAAGTAAAAACAGTGTCCCTTAACATAGGAGTTACATGGCCACTGTACCCCAAACTGATCGTGGCTGATCGTGACAGATCGTGGCTGATCGTGACTGATCGTATTGATTGGGTTTTAGTTGTATTATTTTCATTCCACGGAGCCGGTCAGAATGAATACCTTATTCAACATACAGAGAATATATTCATCGACGATAAATGAATCTATATAGTAACTGTATAAAATGACGGGAGTATAACCTTGACCGGTTTGTTTTATCCCATAGTTAATTAATAATGTGTAAAGTTTCAGCAACAAGAGTAGAATATATTTAAACAAACTGGCGAATAAAGATAAATAAACTATATTATATGGTTATAGTGCCTGTGTGGTGAACATAATAGATTCTATAGTGGGTGTAGCAATAAGTTTTCTCTCAGGTATAAAATTGCAGTCATCTTGAGGGACAAATTTATTAACTAGCTTAAAACCCGTGGTTCAGACGATGATTTGCTCTGGTTTACTGTCCCCGAACCTCTGGAATCTGCCTCGGGTACCATCCTGGACTTCACAAAGAATCAATTTTGCCTTAACATCACACTTAAGTGTTAAACTATGTAGATGGGAAATTGCTCGCTATACAGGCAGATACACTCCATGTGACCTTCATATTAAATCCATAGAGATCAACATTGGAGTCTTAATTCAGCCATTCACTCTACTGACGTATATAACCACCCCATGTAAGATAATAGGCTTGCTAGTAAGAATATAGGGCATCGGTTTCAAATCGACTAACATAGTCATTTACCTTTTATTCTTTGTGAAAGCAGGAGAAACAAAGACATTTGCAGAAAATCTATTCTTCTTTGCAACTAATGATACCCCTTCCCCGAATTATATTATAGTTATACCCCTGAGCTCCATACCCCTCGGCTATCAGTTATTGTCTACACTCAGCAGTCATGCACTGCATAAATTCATGTAGGTAATGTGATCTAGTAGGGTTGACTGTAGTTCTCTCATTTTAGAAATACATAGGAAGTTGAGCCAGGTCAGCCTTTACCGAGGCCTTAATTGATGGGAAAAATTTTGCGCTGAGGTTCGAATAGAGAATGATCAAATTCTTAGCGCTAAATATACTCTTCTACATATCTCGTAATCAAATCAAGTAATTTGATCTTGGAAATATAGACCAATTCAGTCATCTTCAACAATATTCTGGTCTATTCTAACTCAATTGTATATGGAATATGAATCTTAGACTTAACATATAGAATTTGACCTTTGAAAAGTTGGTCAAGGTCAGTGATATTCAATAGACTTAGGTCCAGGCATATGTGGTATAAATTTGGAAAATGTAGATTCAATCCTTCATGAAATATTGTACTAAATAAAATCTGATTTGATAAAATAGGTCAAAGTCCGCCATTTTCAGCACACGTCTGAACCATCGCCAGATGTATACATAGTACTTCATATAATACATGTTATAAAACTTGGAGACCCTGGCTTTAATCCTTCAAAAAATGAAGAGAATTTGCACCCGAAATGGCTTCGCCAGCAGTTGGTAACGTAGCCCATATATCCATAAAGATTGTTTGTGTGTAAGCTATATCTTACATTGAGCACTGTGCCGCTATGCGAGGTATCAGTAGAAAAAAAAACAACAACATGATATTCATAAAGATAGACACAGGAATTATTTATGAACAATGGCTAGCTACTTAATGTTGAATCTGATGTTTAGTATTTAGCTGGTATGTATATACTAAGTACAGCCTCTGTACATATACACTATCCAATGGTTTCATATGATCAGTCGTATTTATATACTCAGAATATAGGGAAAAACAATTTGGACGATATGTACAAATGTAAATGTAAAATGGAGCTCTCTGGCGTGTTTTTGACTGCATACTTTCGATTTGTGAAAACTTCCAGACCTCTACATTGACCTAAAATGTTGCTAGATGCAGAACTCAATCCCCGACTTTTTTTTTCGTTTCGAACGCCACGGGCCTGCCCCAGTCAGGACTTTTTTTCAAAATCTAGATGTAAAACGGTGGGTTCAGGCTTCATTTTCTATTTTTAATGACTCTAATAGACATATAGAGACGTCCCTTCTGGATTTTTTTTTAATTTGCAAATGTAAAACAACGCGTTCTGGTGCATTCTGATAGTAAATTTCGATATTTAGTATCAAACTTTCTTTCCAATCAAAAAAAAACAATTTGGACGACAGCTAGCTACTGAATGTAGCTTATCTATCCCATCATTTAAGTATTGCCTCGTAATATATGTGTGCGATGTTTGGTGGCTCTAAACCACTAGCAAGGGTGTCAACGGACGCTATCTGTGACAGACAGACGAACATACAGACGACATTTCAGGCCGGCGCTTTTAATAGTATAGATTATATTCCCACGTTGTGAAACACCGTGCCTTGCCTGTCGATTCTCACCCTTATGTTTATAGATTCATATTGGAAAATGGGAAATGAATTGATGTATGTAGATAAATAATCGGAAACAATGAACAAAGTAAAATGATCTATATATCAGTTCGTATTAAACAGATGATGTTTTGTTATTTCTCGCCTAGATTTTTATGCAATAGACTTCAGGTTGGAAGACAACCTTGGAAGTTCCAGATACGCGGACCTTTCAATTTTGCAGTATAGAACGAGAATTGTGGCGGACAGAAGGCTCTGAATAGATTGGGATTTGATTGTCTGGTCGAATAATGGTGAATTACAGATTGTTTTGTATGGTAGCCATGAAACATGTGTGATGAATGAATTGATGAACAAATATTGAGGTGAGATAATCATTCAGTTTTGTTTCAGGTAAAATATTCGTCTGTTTGAAGAATAGAAGATAGATTCAGTTGGGCAGAGTTTCATTACCAACTATGAAAAAAGTAGCAGATCCTTACTCACCTCGATTTAATAGGCTCCCAGCCGGCGTGGCTAGCTGAAGTCCTACTTTATATTCTTTTATTTTTCTGTCAGATTTGGCTCTTCTATTCTTCATACCGTTGGGCCGTTTAATTCGAAAATTCAAATACTGATTGAGACCCATGATATACAACTTTTATCCCCATATGAATTTGGATTGATCTACTGAATAGCCTTAATGGCCATCTTCAATTTGCTATATTTTTTTTTTAAATGTTCAAAGATCTTCTTGCTCTGAACCGTTCGGTATCAAACTCGGCAATCACGATCAATATAGAGATGACTGTTCCAAGGTAGGTCTTAAATCTTCTCAATAAATAAATCACCCGTCATCGATCAATCACAATTGCCGAAATAGATGTATGACAAAATGTCGATCAATTTTGATGTTTCTGCGCCGACAATTAAGTCCGTTATGGGAAAATGGCAATATGGTCCTGTTGACATTAAAAATAGTTGACCAACTGCCCTTAAATTGTCGGTGGTGAAGGTTCCAGCGTGAAATGTTTCGTTTTCGTATTGATTGAACTGTTTGGCGGCCATGTTGAATTACCTCATATCTCGTTAATAATATGAAGGCGGCGGTCAATCAAAATCTAGCGGTGTTTCACATGCACTATTTGATGGATGTACACGTGGAAAACCGCCCAATATTGGCGTTCTGGTAGTGCAATCTCGCATTTTGCGTTGATTCATTGTTTCCATGATTTCTTTTCATAGCAAACCGGAACGCCGTGTTCCAATTCATTGTTCTTAAACTGTTGCATGTTACATGTTGTTGTGACACCCTTACTGTCATTGTTTGCTAGTTTTCGAATGAAACACTGAATCTGTCGTTTGTTATCAGTAGCCTCTTCCACTACATTGCTCTACTGTTTTTGGAATGTCCCTTTTTTCAAGTAGGAAATTGACCAATCGAAACGTCAGCTTCGCCAGTAGACTGTTTCAATCAGCTCCGGAGACCGCAACGAATAGCTGTCTAATATTTCTCTGAACTGTACCAGAGCATAAAGGATATGTGACGACAATACGGGAATAACTCCATTGTGTGAGATGGTAATCAAGCTGAATTTTTGTTTCAATCCAAAACCTGCCAAATCAGATTTTTCTAGAAGTTTACATACTGAAATATCAGCCTCGAAAAAATTGCGATGCTCCGTTGTATAAAAATGGAGATATGATTGATCAAAATGTGCTCCTCGGCCTGATTTGGTATTTTTGAGGCATTTACAGTGAGGATTTTCTCTTATAGCAAAAATATGACACCTCAAACCAAAATAATTTTTGTCACACAATACATTAGGAAGCTTGTTTATTGGAAAGAACCACGAATGGTTTTGGTTTGAGGTGTCATATATTTGCTACAGGAGAAAACCCTTCATGAAAATGCCTCAAAATACCAAAATAAGACCGGGGCACGATTTGGTCAATCATATCTCCATTTTTATGCAACTGAACATCTCAGTTTTTCGAAGGGGATATTTCAATATGTAAACTTCAAGAAAAATCTTAATCGGCTTTACTACCATCACACACAAAGGAGGTTTTCGTAGGTAAACATCACATATCCTTTCGACTGCTGTGATGAGGTTGATTTGTAGCTCAGAGAGCACTGAAATCTTCGTAACTGTCATATTCGGAATCTCCATATCCGATTAAGCTGGTGGAACGTCTTTTTAAAGGCCATAAGCTATGGCGATTAAGAAAACGGAACTTACGACATTTTTCCAGTAACCAAGATGACGTCCTGAGAAACTATAACTGTGTGGTCCATTTCGTCAGCGATGAAAATTGTATTTGCCCAACAGACATCCGCTCCATAGTGCCTTGCGTTCCTGAGGGTTCAAATGACATGTTAATATTAACCCTAGGTATAACTCGCTTTGAAAATTTATTATAGCAGGTGTTTCACAATGTAGGAATATAATTATGTTAAAATTTATCCCATGTACGTCAAAATAGCAATAACCGTTGATTCGAAGGACATTGTGAGAAAGCGTGAGGAAATTGAGATATCCACAACCTGATGGACCTCAATAACCAGAATCTGTACTGAAGGAGCGGGACAACTTCGGGAACGTCTGGAGGGCGAATTGGATGGAGATTCCGGATATGACAGTTACGAAGATTTCAGTGCTCTCTTAGCACAGGGGCTTGTAGTTGGTCGGTTATTAATTATGATATTAATATTTATATATACTGTCCTCCTAATAGAGTAGGAGGAGAGTATATATAAATATTATTATTATATACTTGGCGATGAGATAGTGAAAATTATCAATCGAATAAAAGCGTTATTTTCACAGTGATCATATGAAAAATATCATCACGGTGATGATATGACAAATGACGTCACAGCGCACAAATACATGTTACCGTGGTCACAGTGATGAGGCAATTGACCAAACCTCCACAAAGTTTGTGCGCCAAAGAAAAAGAAGCTAAATATTTGAGAAGATTTGTATGTTATTATGCCTTATGATGACCAGATTTTGACAGGAAATAAAACACAAATAGGCATAAATTGCATAAGAAATACCGACAATGGCGATAATGGGACCGACTAGTCACGTACGCGTGCACCTGAACATGCGCGACGTGACTGCAGTTTGGCCAGAGCAGTGCAGAGCGCAACACCAACTCCGCGTGGAAAATAAAACACATTCCTCAATTGAAGGCTCGAAATTGGGGTCATATCATGAAAATGTCGCACCAAAGTTGATGAGAAAACATGAAAAACAACTTAATTCAACGACAGTGAACTCTAGTCAGTGAGTATTCATTAAGAATCAGCAAAATCACAATGATAACTCCGCAGGCTCTCACGACCGTCGAAGCTCCACACAACAATCACGCACGACTGGTAAATCTAAATCTGGCTATAACTTATCGTAACCATTCGATTTTGCTGAATCAAAATAGTGCTATTTGGGTAGACATGAACGAAATCAAGGGGCGAATGCGGATTTTATTTGAAATGAGAACGTTCTATGCAAGGACAAACACCCATGACAAACACCCTGTGGAACCAGGGAGGTCAACGAGAAACCAATTCGTCAGTCCTGCCCGGGTGCAGACAGCGAGACAAGCTCCAGGATGGTCCGTGCTTTTCTGCTGAAGGGGAGGGGGCAGTTGGCTGACGGGTCGACATGAAAATCTTTTATTTGAGATATAAAGCTAATAGAATTCTTGAGATCTGCTGGATGTCATCGATACTAAAGTGCAGGATACCCGACTGAAAGAAATTCGCTTGCAGCACGTGCGATTTGTTGACAGCAAAGTAGTCCGCGAGTGACGTCACAGTGAAAATAACCAGTGTTTCAGTGTATCTTCAGTCGAAAAAGCCAACAAATCTGGATTATTTTAATGTTAAAAAAAAATCAGGATAAAGTAGGACAACAGAAGTATATAATAAAAAGAAAATCACCTGTTTCTTGACGAATACCATAAATATTTCATCTCGTGGGGTGAGAAAATTGGCATTTTCACTCGTGGCTTCGCCACTCGTGAAAATACCAATTTTCTCACCCCACTCGATGAAATATTTATGGTATTCGTCAAGAAACAGGTGATATCCTCTATATATCATAATGAATAACCGACCAACTACAAGCCCCTGTGTCTCTTAACTACAAATCAACCTCATCCCAGCAATCGAAATTTATGCTCTGATGCAGTTCAGAGAAAATATTAGACAGCTATTCTGGGGTGATTCTACAGAATGTGACCCATTTCGTGTCCCAAGATTTCAAGAGAAATAAAACAAATTTTCTTTGAAATTTTCCGTTAGGTTTTTGCACCTAAATTGATTGCAAGTTAGTGTACATACACATTTCAGTCCGTTTTTGTCAAAATTGTTACATTTTGTAACTCGTATTTCGATCGGTTTACTTGCAATGCCCACTAAATCGCTTGTCCCAAGCTAATTCTCACCGATTTCGTAAGCAGTATGCACTATTTTAATTAGCAATACTCGCCGACAGATTGGATATTTAATGATGGAAATTGGTTGAAATTTAATGATATGTTGCAAAAATTGCAGAAGGCGTAGTAAAATTTGAACTTTTTTTCGATTTTCTAATTGTCCCCCAAAACGTGTCTTTACCGTCACGATAGATTTGTGAAGTGTGTGCGAGGAAGGGAGAGAACTTTTCCTCATGATCACGTGGCCTTTTAGCAGACGACCATATCGAGATTCGGAGAGGAAGGTGGTTGTTCCTGTGGTTTTATACTTTGACGTGTAGTTTGGGGTAAGTTGTTCGGGTCCTAGCGTATATAATTAATTTGTCTTTACCGTACGCTTGTTGGACACCTTAAATAATTAATGAATGATCTGGTTTTTGTTTCACTGCTTACACTTATTAATGAACTCGGTTCAGACACCCTTGGTCTGCATGGTCAGCCACGTGTTCTCCACACAGATGCATTTAAACAAAAAAATGTCGTTACCGTCACGTGTCTTTACCGTCACAATCTATGATATTTTCTGTTACGGTAAAGACATGTTAGTGACGGTAAAGACATATGCTTTGTTTTTAATAACTTCGAACTATCAACTGTTAATATTTTAGAGAGTTGCAAATTTTCGCAAGCTAATCTTTCATTTTCGGAGTTTTTTATATAGAAAAAAAAGAAATTAAAACGACGATTTAGCTCTTTTAACATAATAGTTGTTCAGTGACCGCCCCATTTTTTCTGCGCATGCGCAGTGAGGCGCCAGAGCGGCATAATCACCTTTATATACTACTCACGTGCAGTTAAAGCAGCATTTGGCTCTATAGTGGATCCAGTTTCTGCATAATCACAATAGATTGTCTTTACCGCCACACCAGAACGTGCGAATCTTTACCGTCACGATATCAATTATAGTCTCAAAAGCGCAATTTCGACTTAACTTTTTCAAATTCTGTGTTGGGATGAATCGTAGTCGAATGTTAAACATATTTAAGTTCCACGAAGCCATGAAAAGCTATACAACTGGCATAAAACGACAATGGCGTCTGTCACACTTATGGCAAATTTCCTAATGGAAGTTATTCGAGCGGAAGATACATTTGAAAATGCATTTATATCTTGCATCAGCATATGTAACAAAAAAGGCATCGTCCGTATTTTACTGTTAAAGTACATTTTTTACTTTTGTTAAAATAAATATATATATTCCACAAAACAAAGTTCGTGACGGTAAAGACACGCTTGATGGAGCTGTTGGAAATAATTTGTAAAATAAATTACTATAAAGCGAAATGAACACTGCCTGATGTTACAGACATGGCCTGACATATATATTTTAACATTTACAAAAGTTTGAAATACTTTCGAGATACAAAATTTTGGATATTCCCAAATGTCCAAATGGGTCACATTTCATAGAATGGTCTCCGGAGCTGATTGAAACAGTCTACTGGCGAAGCTGACATTTCGATTGGTCAATTTCCTATTTGAAAAAAGGGACATTCCAAAAACAGTAGAGCGGTGTAGTGGAAGAGGCTACTGATAACAAACGACAGATTCAGTGTTTCATTCGAAAACTAGCAAACAATGACAGTAAGGGTGTCACAACAGCATGTAACATGCAACATTTTAAGAACAATGCGCCTTTTGCGCTATTCGTAATGCCGGTTTCGGCCGCAAGGTGGCGCTAGCGCTCACGGCACTTTGGTCTGTTCCGGTTGTCTGCTAAACATGTGCGGTAGGGAAGGCGGGTATTGTATTTCGCCTCGTTCCGTCAGATTTTCTCACTGATGGAGACGTCCTTGGTAGTTTACGTAAGTATAGTCATCAAGTCTAATTTTTACTCGTTTGTACAAGCATAATAAAAGCCGCTTTGTCAACAAATTGGGCAATCAAAGCTCGTCGTTGTTGTTGTTATAAAACATGGTGGGTGGCCGGCAGTTCAGCCTGATTAAACCACACTCTACTGAAAACAATCAGCAGGGGCCAGTTTGTTTGATCAAGTACTGTGAGAAATAATCGGATTATTAGTTAACCCGACTACCATGTAGCTGTTAATGTAGCTGTATGATTATAATGTGATAAACAAGAACCCAACCCGCCTCAGTTGGGACGGCTGGTAGTGTTTCATAATTTTGAAATTTTTTGAAAAGACACACTGAACAGGAAATTAATGTGCGATATGTCTTCTAACATCTCATAAATACTGAGAGGTAAGTTTTTGCAGTAATAGCTACTTATTTTTAATTTTTTAATTATCTAATTATTATGCCATGTATTTCTTCTGCAAAAAAAATCCTTTATCCCTGAGTCGATGACACGCAAGTCTCTACTATAACTAAACAAATGTTTTATAGCAACAACAACGACGAGCTTTGATTGCCCAACTTGTTGACAAAGCGGCTTTTATTATGCTTGTACAAACGAGTAAATATTAGACTTGATGACTATACTTACGTAAACTACCAAGGACGTCTCCATCAGTGAGAAAATCTGACGAAACGAGGCGAAATACAATACCCGCCTTCCCTCCTGCACATGTTTAGCAGACAACCGGAACAGCCCAAAGTGCCGTGAGCGCTAGCGCCACCTTGCGGCCGAAACCGGCATTACGAATAGCGCAAAAGGCGGATTGGAAGACAGCGCTTTGATTTGCGTTCAACAACGAATCTATACAGCCGACATATGTTCGACTGACAAGCTGCCACCCCTACATAATAATAACATAAACTCGTTAGCACTGAAAACAGTGTAAATTATTAATGAATAGATTTTCGGTGATATTTGTGTTTCTGAAACACGAGGTTATTACAGTGATAGAAGAAGGTTTTTATTGGCGGAGTCATCTTCGGCGACACTGGTGCACAACACGTGGGTCACCGTGAGTTTCGGGTTGTTCTCATGATCTCTTCCCTATGTTTATAACATGAAGCGGGTTTTTCAACTGTTGACAACTGGTGTAAATATGATAATATGGACCAACAAGCTTACATTTATGATAACCATGGCAACCTCAGGTGGATAATATATCAGCATTGTCCAGGGACTGAAGTGGAAATTGCCCATTGCGGGCAGTGCTAGAACCTAAGACGAAAGTCGTTCATCTGACATGCGCTGTTCGGCATTTGGCTACAGATATGACGTCCATAGCGACCAGAACGCTATCTCTTACTCTGAAAAAAAACAGTTGTGTACAAAATTGCACATCTACAAAAAATGTGTATCAGGAGTACACAATTTGTGTACTTTTTCTGCACAAATTGTGTATCACAGCTACACAGTGATTATAGATGTTCAATTTTGTTACAGCGATGTGTACTTTTGGTACACAACAACTGTTTTTAGAGAGTATTTTGTCAGCTATAACAGTAGTGTACAATTGAATCTTCCACGCCACATGTGATTCCGTGACGTCATTCGACCTCGTGAACGTAACCTGGTGAACTTCAATCCCCTTTGTTCTCGTGAATTCATAAGATCTCTTAGTCCCTGTTGTCATCTCGATCTCCTTTGTTCTCGTAAACTTTTGCCCTCGTACACGTTCAATATACAAACTTGTGTACGGTATTCCAATTATCCGTTGTCTTTCACTTTATACTGATCTTTGTAAGAGGGTGCAAGGTTCACATATACAGTCTCGCTCCGCCGAATTTTAATAAAATATAATTCTATAGGACACCAATTCTTTTTATACCGCCGCCAGGCAGCTATTCCTTCATCCACGCTCGAAATACGTCTCTCCTTATTTCTTTGACAGATCCGGGTATGTATATTGGCGGCTTAACTTTAACATTATGGGAATCAGTATATCTGCCTTTTATATGCGATCGCACTTCAAATACTGTGGCTATTGTCTCGCTTCCTTGAGTTTGAATGATCCATAAATTTGTACCTACCCTCTTTGTTCCAATACGTTCATATTAAACACTGTATCGTTATCTGTTGTTTTTTTTATCGTTAATTTGGCCGTTTCTTAGCTTCTCGGGCGATCAGACCTAGAGTGTTGTGCAAACATATTGGCACTGCTCGTCGTACACGCATATCGCGAATTCCGACAACAACGTTTTTAAACGATGTTTTCCATTTTGTTATACGTTTAATCTGCATATCCTTGTCGTGATTTCATAAATCAAATTGAAAGAAAAGGCTTCATTTCTCGTTGTGAATAATTGAATAAACTTTTATGACTCTCATAATCGATTTCATACCTCGCTAGTATCCGTCGCGGAATCATTGACACATGGTTTCGGATCACTCCGGATCAATCGGATCTTCCGGGATTATTACGGATCATTTAATCAATTCAGATCACTCTGGATCATTTCGTGTCACTCCGGATCACTTCGGATCTTTTCGGATTATTACGGATTACTCCGGATCATTTCGAATCACCCCTCCGTATATAAGGCTCTGCAATAAATAACCATAAATTTCCGTAAAGATAATGTAATAGTTAGCCTCTTTCTACATTAAAACTGTCCAATCGTTTCCCCTTTATGCGTTGTTTGGGTGATTCTGCACAAGCTTGAAGAGAGTGTATTTCCACTTGCTATCCACGGTTGGTTGTGATACTTGCACGCTGGCTTTTTACACTGTGTATCGAATTCTGCTTTAGACCATTCTGCAGCTTCCACGGATGTAATTTTAATCCCATCAACGCGTGGGTTCTCCTTTCGATATCCTGGGGTGAAAATTGATGCAGTCTCCGTCTCTCATGCGATTGTTGCTTTATCAAATCTCCATAGTCTGGTCTACATATAATTTGATACACTTAAGCCCCGTTCACATTGCACACTTTTACTCACGTATGCAAATTTGCACCCTATGTAAAAAAATACACATGTGTATTTCTTGTCATGTGAACGGAAATACACATGTATGTATATTTGCACTTTGAGTTTATTTGCATCTGGTCAAGAGCAGGTGCAAAAGTATATTTGCACATGTGTAAATTTACACATGTGTATTTTTACACAGGTGAGTAAATTGTGTGCATGTGAACGGGGCTTACGCATCGCTAACGCAGAATTCTGTCCATGGCAAATTGACAAAGCTATAGTAGTGACGCTGTGATGCGTTCTACGATAGTCATACTCTAAAGCCCCAAACACATGCACAAAATTTACTTATGTGTGTTTATTTACACGCGTGCATATTTACTTATGTATGTAAAGGTATAATTTGCTAAGCGTTCACATGGGTATAACAAGATATATATGTAAAACAAGATGCAAACCATAATGAAACCTATCAGCTCAAATGTCAAAAGGTAGCACAGTAAGCATGTTACCTTCATCAAATTTCACAGGTGGCTTACTGTTGTAAGTCTAATAAAGCCTGTTGCTATTACAGTCACAATACCAAAGGTCAAAGTTTCAATGTCACAAAAAGTATTTCTGTTTGACGGTTATAATTTATACGGGATAAATGCTCTACTGAACTTTTTTTCTTCAAAAAAATGATTGAACAGTATTATCTCGGATTTACTCCAAATACATGGGGTGCACATTTGCTATGCGTTCACATGACCAGATGTGCATAGAGTGCAAATTTACACATGTTAACTTGTATTGCGTTTCAGAAAGATATGCCTGTAGATGGTGCCACTAGGGTCCTTTCCGTTATTTTGTGCTGCAAGCGATAACTTCGAAATGTCGCTTGGAATTTAGTTTCGCCCAGTTGCGCATACAGGTGGCGCCGGCGATAAATTTGAAAAGCTTTGTAATGTCGCTGGGAATTGAGTTTTGCCCACTTGCGCATACAGATGGCGCCACCTGGTGGCAAATTCTAAATTTCGTTCCCAGGCAATAACTTGAGAACTGCTCATCGAATTCTTCCCAAATTAGGCATGCATACATTGTACCTTGTCATGAGATGTTGCTTGGGATTGCGTTTCATCCACTCCTGCTTACAGGTGACGCCACCTGGTGACAAAATCTGAAATTTGTTTTCGGCCAATAACTTGAGAACTGCAAGCTCATCCGACTCTTCTCAAATTTAGCATGCATGTACCATGCCAGGAGATGTTGCATGGGATTGCCTTTCACTCACTTGCACTTACAGGTGGCACCACCTAGTGGCAAAATCCCAAATCTGTTTCCGGGTAATACCATGATATACGATGTCGCTTGAGATTGTCTTCCGCACACTTGCGCCTACAGGAGGCGACACCTGGTGTTAAAATCAATTTTTTTTTGGCAATTAACTTGAGAACTGCTCATCGGAATCTCATCAAATTCAGCATGCAGGAGATGTTGCATTTGATTGCCTTTCGCTCACTTTTACTTACAGGTGGCGCCACCTGGTGGCAAAATACCAAATTTGTTTCCGGGTAATAACTTGAGAACTGCTCATCAGATTCTTCTTAAATTTGGTATGAATATACCATGACATAAGCTGTCGCTTGGGATTGCGTTCCGCCCACTTGCGCTTACAGGTGGCACCACCTCGTGTAAAAATCTAAATTTGATTTCGCTCGTCGGATTCTTCTCTAATTTGGTATGCAGATACGATGCCATGAGATGTTCCTTGGGATTATATTTCGCCTGCTTCTGATGGCGACACCAAACCTGTTCAACGGATTCTCTCAAATTTGCCATCCATATGCCATAAGATGTCGCTTGAGATTGTGTTTCGCACACTTGTGCCTTCAGGTGGCGACACCTGGTGGCAAATTTAAATTTTGGTTTCCGGGCAATAGTTTCATGACGCCTTCAGATTCTCGTAAAATTTGGTTTCCGGGCAATAACTTGAAGACTCTCTTCAGATTCTTCCCAAAGTTCGTATGCTGATACCATGCTATGAGATGGTGCTTGGGATTGCGTTTCGCCCACTTGCACCTACAGGTGGCGAATCCTGGTGGCAAATTTAAAATTTGGTTTCCGGGCAATAGGTTGAGGACGCCTTCAGATGTTCGTCAAATTTGTTTGCAGATAATATGCATTGAGATGTCGCTTGGGGTTGCATCTCGGTTACATAATTCCCATATCTCACTGCATGGAAACTATATTACAGCAGCAATCAACATTCAGTCAGCTGAGTTGATCTTAAAACTTGGGGAGGCACAAAGACCCTTCCGCATCCAACGCATATGAAGTAACAGTTGGCAGATTCCACGATAACCTAGTCCACTAACTCCCATTTCTTGACGGAATATGACATTAGTAACATCAATAACTTTAAAAATCTCATAAACAAACAATGTGACCTGTACCTTACTATCTAAAATGTGTCAATGAATTGCATAAGATGAAAATTAACAGGTGCCCCTATGATTTCTTTGTACAGTTTTTAGTTTAGCGGAACAAAACACAAATGACTCTAGTACTATTTGTGTTACTAATGTCATTTTTCCGTCAAAATCTATTTTGTATATGTTCAAAAAATTCTTATATGCTCAGTGGAATTATGCCAAGCATATTGATGTATCTGTACCATTGTCAGTGTATGACATCGTCCATGCTGTAATATTGGGCCTTTTCAAAAAATTCTAATGTCATTTCTGTCAAGGGAGTTATGACGGAAATGACATTAGTAACATATCTCAATAAGGTCAAGCGGGTACCACTGTAAATAATTTAATTGATATTTGTTTTGTTGTGAATATTGTAAAAAAAAGTTTGACTGAAATATGACATTAGTACAAACGACATTAGCACGGAGGAGAAACAACTATCCCTACTTCCGGGATTTTGACGAAATTTGCCATGCTTGCGGGTAGAGCAACTTTATCTTCCGGGTAAAATGGCCGATTCTAACAGACGGAGATAAATCTTCCGACAATTCAGACAAACCGTGTAAGTAAGTAGTAGATATACAGCTACCAGTTGGTGACAGAGATTCTTATGAACCTATAGAGGCTTCGAACGAGCTGTATTGTTGTCTGGATGTTTCTGTATAATCTTCACAAAATAGGCAGTCAATTGTGCAAGCGAACATTTGTCAAATCCACGCCAGTTAATTGCACGTCAATTTGTCTTCAATCTTCCGTTATATGTTAGATTGTGCACTGTATAGCAGGGTAGACCCATTAGTGCTTGAATTATATGCTACCGAACGTTTTTTCGACGTACATTTCATTATTCCGCACTTTTAGTGATTAATATTCAGTCTTCCGGGTGCACTTACTCATGCTTCCGGGTAGTACATTTGAAATATAATATACAAGGGAGTGCACTTTCTACCTAGAAAGTTAAAAGACTATACAAACGTGAACCCTCCCGGGCCTGGGGGGCATTATGCCTCCTCCTACCAAACTTTGTAACGTTCATAAAGTTAGACCGTGGTTCGCAGTTCGTTATTCGAGAATACCAGCAATTATTTCTTCAGATATGGAAATCTGTAAATTTTTATTGTGAGCACTTTGAACTCCAAACTCTGCATAGCAAGAGAGAATGTCATGCTCTAGATCTTTGCAAATTCATATCCCAAATCTGACGCCAGGGGGCGCTGCTAGGGGCGCTGTTATGAGTAGCTGAATGACTGGTCCCGAATAACGAACTGCGAACCGAGGTCTAACTTTATGAACGTAACTTTGTGCTCTATCCCCGGAAAGACAAAAAACTGAGAGCTGAAAATCCGTGACTTTGCTTCTCATACTGGGGTCTTTTGGTGCCTATTTGCATAATCAACTGGTCAGAGAATTATGAGTAAATCCGAAATTGCGGCCATGTGGGGAACCAGAAAAGTGATATTTTCATCCTATTTCCACAAAAGTCTTGCTTTTCTGCATACAAAAGTGAACAAAACTATTTTATTTCATATCAGATTATTTTTTACTAATTTATCAGGCCGTTTGTACGAGGAAATCAAAAGAATAAAGAAATCGAAAAATCCGACCTGAAAATGGACCAAAAAATGTCTCTTCTTTTATAATCACGTCACTGTGACAACACAGGTGAGATGGTGTTAGAAATTTGGATTTCTTTCACATTTCTTCTGCGGTCGTTGACAATATTAATGGATATTCATTCATGGAAAATAACAGTCGTCATTTCAATCGTTCACATATCAGAACGCCTTGGAAAACACCTTCAATCTCACAGTGGAAACTTTAGGTTTGTTCTAAATGGTTCACGGTACTAGGTGATTGAATGAAGTGTTTAATTCATAGCATGTGCGATATATTATACATAACGTAACTGTTCAAGTAGTTTTCTCACTTCACACTGTAAACCGATGTGTGTCCGCTTTATTTCGCAATCTGATTGAAACTGAAAGGACTGACGCCAAGACATTGTGACGTCACATGAACAACGTAACGTAGCGACGTCCGATTTGATTACAAATTTTTTCAATTATTATTTTATTTCTGATGTCACCTTTCAGTGTTTAGTCCGAGACGTTTAGGCTAGAGAGAAACGGCGAAGTAAAAAATTAAGTTCAAGACGATTTTTTAAACCCTAAAACATGTCCTCGAGGACTTGTGCTCGATTGAGTTGGCGGTTCATGGTAATCAGTTGCGAACCATTACAGTTTGTTAATCCAGGAAGCGGAAATGAATATTCCCTACTCAAAAGGTTTGATGCAGAAAAACGTAGCAGGTCAATAGGAGAAGATAGAAGGTTAAAGCATATATAAACACCCCCTACATCCGACCGTCGCCAGCCGCTTAAAATGACGAGTGTTATTTCCCATGAATGAATATCCATTAATATTGCCCATAACCTCACAGGACATGTGAAAGAAATCCAAATTGCTAACACCACCTCGCCGGTATTGCGAAAATACCCCACCGGCTGACCACCGTTTCACCGGCTGGCATAATTTGGGGTTTAAAAAAACGTCTTGAACTTAATTTTGATTCAGTCACCTAGTACCGTGAACCATTTAGAACAAACCTAAAGTTTCCACTATGAGCTCGAAGGTATTTTTCCAGGGTGTGATGGGAAGAGTACATCTTCAAACAAATTTTGCACTGGACTGGTCCACTAATGGGAACGCTGAACACTTCTCGCACTGATTGCAAGGAATCGTCTTACCACTATGCACTTGCAGGTGTCTCTTGAGACAAACACTCTTTGACAATAATGCAGGGGTCAAACAAAATCCCCACACCCTCAACCTCTGGCAAGGGTTGGGCTTAGTGGGGGATTACCTGGGGATTCACAACATATTTACGCCCCAGGGAGTGAGGCTTTCACACGTTTTTAGTTCTGTTTATTTTGGGATTCAGTTAATATTTCTTTTACTTAGGAATGGGACATAAATTGTATTTGGTTGAGGTTTAGGTGGGGATTCACTCCAATGTTTTGCCCCAGGGGGTAGGGCATTGAAGCATTTTAACAACTCTCATTTGCCAAGTCCCCACTAAACCCCGAGGTTGGGGGAGGGGGGGGGGGGGATTTCGCTTGACTCCTGCATAAGAGCAGGTAAATTCATAAGAGGCTCTTCCTATCGGCGGCATGTTGGTTGGCTGTTTCGGTGTGCTTGTCACTTGAGGGTTTTCACTCACCGACAGTTGTAACGGCCCAACGCTATCGTTCAGAGAATATACACCTGGAATACCGGATTCCGAACCTAACCTGTCTAGCCATCTGCAAACAGATGAACGGATAGCTGCTGTGAATAATAATTATACGGAAATGAGAGCTTCACACCATTTAGCATAAAAATGAAAAGGCAAGCCTTATTGCCCAATAGGCCAAATTAATATTTCACGAATATATTCATTAGATGAAAGCCTATCACGTGTTCTTCTGTAAATCGTGATGTCCCATGATATTGATAGTCTGTCTTGCTGGACCAAGAAACATAGCAATTGTTCACGGCATAGCGTTGTGCATAATAAATACTCCTCTCTTGCGACGCAGCTGCCTCCCATTGCGCGAGCGCCAAACATTGCTCAGGTTGGAAAGTGGCGAGTTTTCTATCACGGCTTTGGCGAAGGAAGATGATGATCCAGGAGTTGACGCTTGCATATGTGAGTGAAATAAACTTGATACCCGGTGAAATTGTACATAACCACAGCAAGAACGTCGGTCATTTTTGCAGTGATAAAACGCGAAGGAGTGTATATCGTAGTAAGTACGGCGTCAGTCGGGTCAGTGCTAAAAACTGACTCACCGGTACTCCGAAACATAGGCCTAGGCTTACCGATGCAATTTCTCGCAGTCGAGAAAGGTGATGTACAACGAGCGTTGTGCATCTGATGGAAAATTCTCACATGACAGGCTGGTCAAATGAATACAGTAAATGAAGGAGTATACATGGTAAGCCTGCTGAGCCTGAAGAAAACCCAAGGGGGTGGGGGGAGGGGGGTGTGCTTGGAAATGGTGAAAATGTTTATCGATTACCCGGAAGCATGAGCAAGTGCCCCCGGAAGACTGAATAATATCACCAAAAGTGCGGAATAATGAAATGTACGTCGAAAAAACGTTCGGTAGCATATAATTCAAGCACTAATGGGTCTACCCTGCTATACAGTGCACAATCTAACATATAACGGAAGATTGAAGACAAATTGACGTGCAATTAACTGGCGTGGATTTGACAAATGTTCGCTTGCACAATTGACTGCCTATTTTGTGAAGATTATACAGAAACATCCAGACAACAATACAGCTCGTTCGAAGCCTCTATAGGTTCATAAGAATCTCTGTCACCAACTGGTAGCTGTATATCTACTACTTACTTAGACGGTTCGTCTGAATTGTCGTAAGATTTATCTCCGTCTGTTAGAATCGGCCATTTTACCCGGAAGATAAAGTTGCTCTTCCCGCAAGCATGGCAAATTTCGTCAAAATCCCGGAAGTAAGGATAGTTGTTTCTCCTCCGTGATTAGTAACATTTACATTTCTGTCTCTCTATTATACTGCAGATAAGAAATTTGCAGTGAACTGGTTATATTCAGATATGCATATATTGGATGAGTGGGTTTAGCAAACACTGTACAGGACACAGAGTTAGTTTTTTTTATATGTTTAATGTTACGAATGTCATTTTTGGTGAGATGGAAAATTTGACGGAAAGTGGACTAGGTCATCGTGGAATCTGCCAGTTGCCTCCCACATGTATATCCCCTGAGACCAACACCTAGCATCCGCTGGCTGCTTGTTAACACAAATGATGCATGGCTGAGTAGGAACGAACGAAGGCCAGACTGTTCAGAGTTTCGGCGTGATACTGTGCTTTCAAAATGGATGTCAATATCGATTCGTAGTACTGCAGGACGAGGTACTAATGCACTACATTATCCGCGATCGTGTCGATCGCATCTCACATTTCATTCATAAATGGATGACGTCATCACTCGTCATCATACGGAGCGAACCCGCAATTCTGTGTGTACCAATCCACTTTTTTGTAATTTTCTGTCGAATTTTCAGTCCGTTAAAATTCTCCAAATTAAAATTTTGTTTTTGGAAACATCTTGCGGAAACTGAAACTTAGTATTTTCAGGTATTTATTCATGTAGGTTTAAAGTCTTTTACCGCAAGGATTATTGTAGTTATGATTATTATTATTATTTGAAATTATACTATCTGCTTTTTAATCTTATTAAGCTTATTCCGCTCCAGTGCAGACATTATGTATGTAGCAATAGCCAGTCTTTAAATATAATTTGCCATTTTCTGTTACTGATGTAAGCATATTAATCTTGTTTACGATGGGATACTATTATGAAGTATATAAAGATAATGTCTGCCCGTTTTGTGAGTTCAACAAATATCCCCATATATAAATATAGGGATCGGTGGGAGAATTACCCGGGCTATACTGAGACTGAGACGACCATCTCCTTATTTCCAGCACATGTTGATTACTAGAGCGTGAAACGGGTATATCGGATATCTCGGATTCCGCAAGTTTAGTTTTATATTGTACAGATCCTATATTTTTTCAGGTTTAACGAAAAAGCGGGCCGTGTTTGTGCTGTTGATGGTTGTAACGTTCACTATTATCTATACCGGTACTTGGGGTGAACAGGGCAATATATCGACAACACTTTCATTTCT
>JAVTVY010054869.1:0-30671 GCA_036873755.1 Hanleya hanleyi | reverse complement strand
ATATTATTTTACAAGATGTATTTAGTGGAACTGCGTTTGCAGATTACGAGACAAATAGTATCTAATGGAATTGTTCGCTAAGTAATCCTCAACTCATTTGGTTCCACGCGTCGAGCAAACTGGCATGTATATATGCTTCAGTAAAGCTTTTTGCCATTTACTAATTGATATGCTACCTTCATTCTTTTCTATGTGATGTTGGCCTTTTGGCAATATATATGCGCATAGCATTTGATCCATCTTCAGAAACCATTAGCTGTTCTGTACTCGTTCTCTGTACATTACGGTACCCGTAACCTTTACGTCCAAGTTATATCGTCCCGGATCGATTCTTCAAATTTATAATGCTTTAACTCCAATATTCAGTCTCCGTTTCACTACAGCCCGGATTTCCAAAATCTTGAGCTTTTCACGTATAAACAAGGACGTACATGTACCGAAACGGTAATTGTTGCACGCATTCGTGTATACTAGTGATGAAATGACCAGCTGCGCGGGCATGAATAGCGTTCACAACATGTCTATCGGTCGGTGGCTATATTTCTCAATTCAGATAAACAGGAAAGAAATGTTCAATAAATTATACGTATGGAAATACATTCGCTGCTCCCAAATGTTATTGGCTCCCTTGTCCAAAAGACCTGGCGATGACTTATGAAATCACTTTTTGCAGATTAAAATATACAGAAGAAAGATGAAAAAATAAGTTTGAACGTTTATATCGATGTTCACGATATACCTGCTTTGTCTCTTAAATAATAAATGCTTCAGATCCGTCATTCATTGCCAGCCGTCGCCTATTAAAAGTTTCCAAATGGCCATCACCTTTAAATGGCGACGGCCATCACTTTTAAATGCTGAGGGTCATCACCTTTTAAGGGTGATGATTTTGCCTCATCACCCTTGAAAGGGGGCGATAGTCATCACCCTTTTTTCTAGCTGTGAAAGATGGCTCTAACCGAATGTTGGCCCTGCGTGATTTTTAAATTCTTTGTAGATTCGAGCGACGGGTCTAAGGTAAACGCGTCCAAGGCGTATACCCTGGGATAGTCTTGTCTTCTGGTTCTATGTAATCCCCGACATCGCTTTTTGCAGTGTTCGACGTGACGAATCCAGTTATTTAGTTTAGCTTAATTTAGTTTAGATTAATCTTTCGAAATCCAACAGGCCTAGAAGAGGACCCACTAACTGATTGGATAACAGATACATATAACAGTGACATAAAACGTATCGGCAATATAAAATCTAAATAGTACACAAGGTTATGGACCTAAATTCCGTTCAGGGAATATATTGAGTAAAATATGGAGGTACATGCATGTATAAGACCAGATGCTTCACAGATTGAATCGTGCATTGAGACTAGAATTACATTACCCTAAATATGGTTGAACACGGTGAGAATATCTGCTAAAATCAGCAATAAAAATGACTTCTGATAGCTGTTTTAAAAGACATCTATTTCAATCTGTCGATAAAGCTAATTCAGACACGACATACATCTATTTGAAACAGAGAAAGCGGAACACTAAATGTTAAAATAGTTCGGAGTGATCGAGAAAGGCAGATAAAAAAATAATTTCTCGATAAGGTAAGAACGGTTAAAATGGAAATGTACACATTTATGTAAAAAATTTAAATCGCTAACCTTTCTTCGTAAGTGTAGAGCCTGCAGTTTAAAACGATGACATAACATTTCGTACTGGCTACCAGAATAGTGGCATTATTGTCTTGAAAAATCGCGAAACGTTTCTGGACGTTTTCAGTCTTATATATATAGGTTTGTTGCCACGGATTCCAAAAAATAGAACAATATTTCAGGTTTGTACTTATCAAACACACGTAAAGATTTCTCAATGTTCTAACGTCGGTAAAACTTTTGCAAGTTTTCTTAAGAAGCCAACCATTCGGAAGGCTTTGTTCACAATATTTTCAATGTGGGAATCAAACGATAGATTGTCTGTTAGGAAGCAAAAAAATAGAACAATATTTCAGGTTTGTACTTATCAAACACACGTAAAGATTTCTCAATGTTCTAACGTCGGTAAAACTTTTAAGAAGCCAACCATTCGGAAGGCTTTGTTCACAATATTTTCAATGTGGGAATCAAACGATAGATTGTCTGTTAGGGTGACACCCAAGTCCTGTGTCTGCTTCACTCGTGGTAAGGGTTGGTCATTGATAAAATAATCTTCACTAATTTTGCTTATTTATGAATGAATTAGCCAACATTTGTCAATTTGTCCACAAGGTGCACCATTCATATATCCTGTTTAAGCCCTTTTGTAGCAATAGGCATTCTGCAGGGTTTGTAAGCACCATAAATAGCTTGAAATACAAGCGTCTAGTCCGTCATTCAACATTCAAGCGTTAAAGATTTTCCGCGTCCATAATCCAACGATTATGTAATCCAAAGATTGAGTCGTCGGTAAACAGAGAGATATTTGAAGATCGTACGCATTTTGGTAGGTCAATGACATATAGCACGAACAGCAGTGGTCCTAATTTTGAACCTCGAAGGACACCAGACAGGGGCAGGGATTCATAGAAGTCCAAATTTTACGAACCGAAATCTGGAAAATTGAGTTTTTTTTCACTCAAATTGAGTTAAAATAAAATTTATCGGCATTTTTTCTCCCTCAAATTGAGTATATAAATTTTTTACAAACCAGGATCATTTTTCCCCCCAATGTTGAGTATATAATTTTTTTACAAACCAGGGTAAATGTTACCTTCTGTGAACCTAAGTCTACTGTTACCAATTCAGGTATTTTTAACCTTTTGTGTAATTAAAACCATTTTGTGTTGTTGATTGCGTTTACTCGTTTCCATCATTATGTTTTCAGGTATCCGGCAGGATACATGAACAAATTATGTTAGATTTATTCAAGTTGTTTACGAGTAATACTTCAGGTAATCAGTTAAAACTTTGTAGTGCTGCCGGTACTGGTTTGCATTTATATATACATGTACATGCACTCCTCATATACATGCAGTGAGGAGTGTCAACTATTTCCCTCTCTGAAAGCTGTTATATCTCAATCAATCAACAATATTTACATAAAAGAACTTTTAATTCCTTTTTCCAACTTCCACACAGGACTGTCTGAATAATACACAAACACACATCCAATTTCAGTATACAAATATGGCCCAACTTGTTAGGTGGTAATTATAACAAAATATATATATTGATATCATAAAAACCCCATTTATCTATTAATTTAGATCTAAAATTAAATTTGAAGAAACCATTATCCAAAATTTAACATTAACAGAAAAATAATTTTAATTATGGGAACATTTAACAAAAGCAGTGAATTAATAAATATAAAAATATTGTGATGACATAAGTGAAGTTCCAGTTACTGTGATATTATTCAATTACAAATGACCACCAGTATGAAAAATCACACTGGTTTATAAAACGATGATTATATATATTTTATTTATATACACGATGATTGTATTGGGTTACACCAATAATAGGAGTCTTGAGGATGATATTATTTTGATAGAATATGGTTAACAAAAAAAAAAGAAGGAAAAAAACAACAACGCAACACTTTATAACGCTTGCTTGCTCTCCCGCTAGGAAGAGTTCACTCCCTTGTCAAGTTCTCAAACCGCACGCTGTATGGTTGTGTCAATTTTCGTTATATTAAACCAACGTGGTATTACTGTTTTCTCAAGACAGACCACACAGATTATACAAAGAAATACTTACGATTGGCATTCTACGAAAACAACGTGTGTTTATTCAGTATCGTTTGTATCTCCCTGCGTTGGAAGGAACGAGAACTTAAAGGTCGAACGAAAACGAAACCGAAAAAAAAAAAAAAATGGCGACTCGTCGATTGTTCAGTGAAATTACGGTTCATAAGTATTCGGGATTCTTCCACGGAAATATACGTCGATGCAACTAAAATTACGTCGGATAAACTAGTCTCGGATGAATATATCCCGTTAACAGACTAGTCGTCCAAGATAAATTCAGAGCAGCTGACGGAGTTTGCACTTGACGTTGTTGTTGCTGCCGACAGATTGACATGTGCTTCCGCGACCATGGGATGATTTCCCGACAACCGGCTATTGAAATTTCGAATTTACGAAGCTTAAAAATTCAGTTTCCGAAGCTTGAAAATTCAGTTTCCCAACACACAAATTGAGTATAAATATTTTGGTGAAAACTTTTGATTTTTTACTCAAAAAAATTGAGTTTTGAACTGAAAAATTGAGTTTTAAAACTCAATCTACGAACCGAAATTCGGTACGTAGAACTGACGTGTATGAATCCCTGCAGGGGATGTCTTCACGAGGAACTCTTCGCTTCTATGACCGCTCTCTGTTTCCTCAGAAAAAGATAAAATCCAATCCATTTGATACCAGCGCCAGGTGGCAGTGACAGACAGAATCAAACGCTTTGCAAAAATCAAGATAAATTGCGTCGACTTGTTTCCGGTCATCAAAGGCTTCAGACAGCATATCAATATAACAAGATAGGTTGGTCGGAACACTGGCTGCAAATCAGTTTTGTTCTTCTATTAATCTGGAAGGTGTTATGGACTGAAACATATTATTCCAACTGTACATAACCTGTCCAGCTGGTATGGTAGACATTTACACCGCTCTCCGAATGAAGGGATATCTCGCTGTAGTTGAAGAGCGTGCCCTATTTTATCACCGGGATTCACTTGGGCTTGCGACAATTTGAAGTAAATATCCTCTATAACTAGTTTATAAGCTGGGCTTTCCTCGGCTGGCCTGCAGATGAACTGCGGTAAGGCTCGGTACAATTTTACGTTCACGTCAATTCCATTGAGTTGATCGAACACATCTTGTAAAATTGCGCCTTCTATTTCAAATGTTCTCCTTTGGCTGATTTCAAGCTGTCTAACCAATAAACCCGCCAACTGCTCCGAATGTGGATCGCTTGTATCTAGATGATTCTCGAAATCTTTAGCGTATAGTTGCGTTGAAAGCTGCGTGTTTTTCATATCTCCTCCAAACTTCACCACTGGTTGAATATAGGCTTTGTATTGGAATTTGACTGTATTGGTTATCTACATCTACTTGTGACCGCACAGACTGTAATAATAACTTTACGAGACCACATTTTTTCTTTTTCTGTCAGAAGAGTTCCATCCTTTCGTATTACTTTGGCGTTAACGTATAGCCTGCTGTGTCTAAGATCTGTATAAAAACTTTACCGGCGCGTCATCTGTGGTGGAATATAGTCAGTCTCTACGTGATACACTCGATCCACCGTTGTTTGTTTCTGGGGAAGGGAAAAGAGAGTTAACTCCTAAGGTAGTTTTCGAAAATTCTGGCAACTCCATGATTATGAGATGATTACACTTCAAATGAAGGATTGTGGGAAGCTAGTGCGGCGATGAATAGACTCCGGCTATCGTTTTCCTAGGCTGGGAACCTGTTCCGATACTAAAGATATGAAAGCAAGCAAAGGGTAATATTTCTGGTCTCTGACTGATCAAAAATTGCCACCATTTTCGTCGATTTTAAAGTTCAAAGTTGGGCCGATTTTGTTGTTGTTGTTGATCTCTTCTCTGGCAAAAACAGGGATTGCGAGTTCTGCAAAATAGCTGTAATTTTTTTTCTGGCAAATATCTATTGCTTCTTATATCGCACTATATATTTCCAATTACATTTATTGTTGATACAGATATAGTAGAGGAGCATGTAGAGCGGTGTAGGTAGTTTAAAACGCATTTTTATGATAACCAAGCGACTGTGGACTGTGGGGGCATGGATCATGCACTGATCAGTGCATGACCCATGGTGGGGGTGACAAAGGTTTAGGAAAGGGGTAATGTGCTAGACGATCTATTAAATGATCTTCAGTATAGTACCCTTCTGTCGACCGAGGAGTTCTCAGGCACATGTTCACTACAGTCTCCAGAGAGTATTTGTTACCACTCTACCTTATTATCAGCAATATTACGATTTCCCAGACCTTGTGAATTATATATGGACGTTGGATACACTCACTGTTAATAGCGAGTTAACATGAATTCTAATCAGCGTTTCAGAAGTTCGCGTCGTAGTTTCTGTTGGATGCCTTTTGCATTAATATTGCACCAAGATAACATGTGTGAGTGAATTTTCAGTTTGCTTGGGGGTGTTAATTTTAAGATATTGTGACTTGTTTAAAGGGTTTTGATTACTACATTTTCTTTTTCTGGAATATTTTTTCTTCGGAATTTGTTTCAGAAGAGTTACTTAAGAAATAATGTTTTCACAGGCGTGCTAAATCGTTATTTTACGCACGGTTAGTGTGGAAAAGTTTATATTTTAGGGCAAGAGCGAAGCCCGCGCCCTAAAATTTATATGATCCTATAATGCTGTCCATGTATAGCATATTTAAATATGTATTTAATTGAGATAATTTTAGGAAAAGTCAAATCTATTATACGTGTCAGTATTTCCTGGCAAATCAACACCATCTTTCCCGGTGACCGTTTCTCCGTGAATTGCAAAGAATGGTTCACAGCGCTGTATATCTCGAGAACCAGAATCTTTTGAGGTTTCCAAATCCACCATTAAAATTAAAATGTGCTGTACATCGGTTGATTTAACAGACCATTATCTACTACACATTTTATATTCCTGTTCCGGTGAATATTGGTTATGACCCTGAATTTCTCAATATTGTTTCAGTTTCGCCATCAAATTTGGCAATTTTTTCTTCCGGATCTCGGTCTAATTTCTCTTTTGAGAATTGTGCAGAGCACAATTTTCTGTATTTTGAAGGATCATATTCCAGACGACGATAATAGTGCATCAATGCAAAAGCAGTCAACGTGGCAATAGAGTTACCACATCGGCTTTTCAGTTTGTTTGTACAGACGTGTAGTCTGCACAAATATAGTTTTGACGGCAATTCACGCTGTTATTTAGTCTGAGGTATTCACTCATCGAACAGTGAATAATTCCAGAAAACCACAGTTTAGATAAAGACTTCAATTCAATTACAACACTGGTTCAGCGTGGAATCTTGTGATACCGGTTGCTTATCTTTGTCGAGCCGTCGCCAAGATGACGTCACACTAGTTTCACGGCCTCGTTTTCATTCTATAAATAACGTAGGTCGTGAGGCACAGAACAGGCTGATTTAAAGTCGCTATAACGCACTCCAATTTTATTTATTTATTTATTTTTTAATGATAGGACTAAACCTGAGCATATAGAAGGGATTTTCAGCAAAAAAAACCTATAGTGATCAGAATCATTTAAGGGTGATAACGATCATGTTACAACAGCAACGCCCCACAAGAAATTATCCTTAATTACAGCTATTCAAAAAGAAACACTATTGTAATATCTCGTATATATCGACAGGTCATTCGCCTCATAAAGTTCTGTTTTATTCATTATATCATCTCAGTCACGATAGCTTTGCATGTTTACGGGCGGTTCTAATCTGCGACTATATCTGAATAATTTATCAGGAGAGAAGGCAATGTCCGTTGTGAATGTTAAGACTTCGGTAGGCATATAAACGGATTAGCTGCCATAGCTACTATCCTCCGTCTATGCTGGGTCATATTATGCGGTCATTTCTGAAAAAAAGAAATGGCAAGGTAAATAATAAAATGTACCGGTGATCCATCGTCGCGAGCATACCGGCCTTTTCCCCTGCCTATTCTCTCTGAGTGGATTCGTGCTTCTGGAGGAGCGAGAATGCTGTGATCGCTCTCAGTGGATTAAAAGAATAGACTTTTTACATAACAAAACTTTTCTATCAAGAACGTTTTACGCTCTGATATTTTGTGATTGAAATTGTAGTTTTCGGGAAGCTTCGCGGCCCATCAACACAATACTTTATTTCATTATACATTTCAATGTATTTTTTTAAATGTATATATACAAGTTCGACTATTTGCATCATTTAGTTCATAGAGCCCCTAAGGTGTAATAGTAGTAGATTTTCTTTAAAATGGATCGCGCGGTTGTTTTCTTTGTCTTTTCTCCCCTTCTCTTACACACAGAGCCGTTCAAAAAAACAAAACAAAAAATAGCAGAACTGCGATTGGTCTGTAGAAATCTGTGTTCCCGGAAACCTAACCCAAAGTCCTAACACTCCACGTACGTTCCTCCCTAACACCGCTTTGACACTCGACTTCACCTACATTCCTCAATAATCATTTTTAAAGGTTATACAAAATGGTCTCAAAATCTGCTGCTTTTTTGTGCTAAATTGTTGTAGAGGTGATAATATAGACTTGTTTTACATTTTTGTATGTTTTCAAACTGCCCAAGGTTGGAAATAGCAGCAGTAAAGTGCGACAATTTCACGCCCCTTTCAAAACGGCGAAAGCTGTGCCCGCTTGACCTGTGACGTCACAACCTGATTACGATCTCACTCAAATGCCTGTTGTGATGTCAAACTGTCGGCGACATCACGCTAGAACTCCCACAGTTGGATGAATCTTTCGTAACAGCGCCCGACGTCATAGACTATGACGTTTACGGCGCAATCGTAATCAGGTTGTGACGTCATGCATCAGAGGTCACTGCTCCAATACGTTTTCTCCCACATGTGTTCTATTCGTATCCTAAAACCCACTTCGACGACATTATTCAAGAAAAAAATACTAATTTGTTGTTTGGAACATTACTGGGTATGTCTTAATGCAAAGTAGTATAGAGTCATTTGGTATAACCTTTAAGAGTGTATATTACGGCTGTGTGAGTGCTCTTCAATCTCTAAGTGGCCAAATCATCACCAACCGAGATTATTAGAGGCTGACCAAAAGGTAATCGTTTTGCTGATTTTGGACCACAGCAGTGGGTCCGCTCCCGACAAACGTCTGTTAATCAGGACTTGATTTGACTTTACTTGATGTTGTATTTTAATACCTTACAGTGAGAACGGTTGATTCAACCTGTAGTCCTAACAATGAATGGCGTGTCGGATTGGGGAATCGAGACAAGTTAGTATATGATTTCCAATGTCAGCTCCTTATTTGCAACTCACCCACTGTGCTGTGACCACAGTTACCTTCGCTGTGGGTCATTGGATGACAGATCTATGCCTGTATATTTTCATTGAATCATGAAAATTAATAAAAATTCAAATAAATTTTTCCCCCCAAAAACCACTCGTCTTTGTCTTTAACAACTTCATTCAAATTATGTCAAGCCGGAAAAAACCCTGTTACTGCAGTTTTTAATTATCTATCATAATCGTGATCTCTATTAGAATGCCCATATTCTATGTCATAGAGATCAGGATTATCGTAAACTCAGGTTGTGTTCGGTTTGACATCAATGGCAATGACTTTATTTGAGTCAAAGGTGCACAATTGGATCATTCGAATTCTGCAGCTTGCCCAGGAAAATAATCTTACCTGGACAAAGTTTGATCAAATATATACGTGCATGATTAAGTTTTTCCGTTTTATTGATTCCTAAGTCTTATTTTTCACATGCAACTGCATGGCTTGGTGCTTTCACAGTTTGCACCCGATTCCACATACGTGTAAGTATCACGGATAACAGTAGAGGCCCCAACTTAACATGGGACTGGTACATAAGTGGGGTTTCTCCACCAGGTAATCTGCCAATAAACCTGAGATGGGTAAAACAATGGGACATTATGTTAAGGGATTATCACCAAGGTGACAACACGTGCAAATCCAGAAAAACTCTGAAAGATTGTGGCTTGCAGTAACTGAGCCGACTGCAAATATTACGTTGTTCAGCGAAAATCAATAACCAACCAAACGTGACTACATGCATGGTAAGTGAAGGTGTCCACACACCCTTAAGAACTACAATAGCTGAGACTACTAATTGTGGTATCTCTTCGTACATATACAAATATGCATACTGTTTCATAGATTCTGCCATCGAGACCAATAAAAAACGATACAGTATTTGCATTTCCCAGCTGAACACATTTTTTATTGAATCATGCATTGTCAAATGTTGTCTACGGGCAAGGCACTTAAACCACGCGGGCACAGTTGCCTGGGCTGTGATTTTATTGGATGGTTGACGTCTACGTATATTTTCAATAAATTATGAAAATTGTTGTTATTTTTTCTTTTCAAATAGATTTTTTTTCTAAACGTTTTTCTCTTTCATCTTGACTCAAATAAAGTGATTCCCTTTGATGTCAAGCTGAGTTATTACAGTTTTAATTTTCTACCATACCCTGACCTCTATGACATAGAAAAAGTCAGGGTGAGGTGAAAGAGAAAAACATTTAGAAAAAATATTTTAAAAAAAATCTATTTGAAAAAAAAATAATTAAATAATTTTCATAATTTATTGAAAATATATACGTAGACATCTACCATCCAACATCCCACAGCCCAGGCAACTGTGACATTCTTCCCACCGACACCTTTCCCAGTGACATTTTCCCCAACAACATTATCCCCACCCGACATTTTCTCCACCCTAATATTGTGAAATGTGGATCCCGTAGCGCGTCGCGTAAATTTTACGAAAAAAAAAATCGTCTACAAGCGGCGTCAACCTGTAACCATCTCGGTCATCTATACGCGGTAAGACTGACCCTGGGATCGTGTGTATCCATTTACAGCCTACTTTCGGCAAGTGCGAGAGGGAATTTCCAGAAATCAATACCACGTGACTTCGTCAGCCAATCAGCTAAAGTCTACCGACGTAACCCCAACGTAACTCGCCATTTTCGAATCATGTGATGCCCTACTTGTTGAAAATTACAGATCTACCACACCTCTTGGGTGATACGAAAGTTATTCATACCTATATATTTTGTAAGCCTAGCCTTTATCTGTTTCCGAAGTGGTTTGAAAACCTGTAATTTATCAGATTCCTCGAGTCTGTTCTCTGCCGGATGAAGGCCGAACAGAATCCCGTAATATACCGGATATCGCTCCGCAATAATGGAGACTCACGATTCGCAAGCCATCTTATGGATGGCGAAGTGTACGCAAATGCAAGCGGCGTTTGTCTGTCTATGCGCCAGTACGCATGCTCTAGTTGGGGTAATTATCGCCATCTCCGGGACGGAGTATGGCGGTATTGGAATCACACCAGGCTAAGGGGATGCCGAAGAGCTCACGCCATTATTTGAGAGAACCAAGATTTTCCCAGTGCGCTTCTTGGTAGCGTTAGTCGGCTATATACTGTTGATGATACTCATAGTTTTTGACGGCAAAAATTGAAGATAATGTGTAGATTTTACCGAAATAAACGAACCGGAAGTCAGGCGAATTCCGTGGTTGAATTTTGTGTTGCGCAACTTTGACGAAATTAGCTTCCGACTGCGCATGAGTTGCTGTGGGAACGAGGCTGTCAACATTTGCTTTATATCGCGAAGCTGATTAGCTGAAAATGATGTCATCGTTGAAAACGTCGTGAGACAATTTTAGTGATTGACCGGCTTGGCCAATCCGTCTGTTGTCTGTTACCGGGTGAATTTGGCTGAAGGAAAATGGCTGCGTAAAATGTTTGGCGAGTCGGCTGTTGTGTTTACCATGGAAATAAAGGATTTCCAGGATTTATATGTCAGATTAAACGATGCACTGGTATTTTATCGCGGTTGAAATGAGCAAATTAAGATGAGATTTCTTATAAAAACTATCAGTCTCTTGGGGCATAGACGCATGGTAAATGTTGCGGAAATCAAGTTCTGTGGTAGTTTATTTATTTTCTCGTCTGGTCTTGTTTTATTTTAGACGCACGCGAGCAGATCTTTAGAAGGACAGATTAAATAAAGTTGCGCTTTCTGAAAATATATATATTTAGCAAGGTTTCAATCAAGCAACATGCAAATATATTGCTTCCAAAAAATCCTCCCGCATGCATTAATCCAAACATACATGGCTGACAAATGAGACCATCGGCAAGTAGCAAAGGGTTGAAGTCTATATACTTGAAGTAAAATATTGATGTTTAACAGAAAATCCAAAATTTCCAAGTATAAACTCATAACGAAAAATATTCGTAAAATATATAGCATCTGCGATATAATTTCAGCCATTTTACATAGGCCCTACATGTACATTGTTACAACATACTTTTGTGGTCCTGGTTTATCAGAGTTACAGCTAAGCCTATGTATTTCATATGTAACTGAGTCTGAGTTAACAGATACCGATATGTACTTTTCAGTATGTCCATCATTGAAATACCTTAGAAATGTGTTAATTAAAATACCGGTATGCTATTGCCATGTACTCATAGTATGCACGGTGCCCTCTTATATGGTAGTTAACATTTGATAGTTAATAAGCTCCCCAGGGATCCTGAACCTTAAGAGTGTTGCAGGAATACAGAATAAAAAAAATAAAAAATAAAAATTATCAAAAAAAAATAATAATAATTGGCTGGTTCTTAGCTGAGGTTAGTGTCAGGAAACTTTGCCGCTATTCTACGTAGACGCAATAGCTAAATTTGGTGTGCAATTATTATATATTTCCGAAAATAAATTCCGGCAAAGTACTCGGATCGTCGCGAAATAAACCGAACGATACCGAAAGATTTACAAAGGTCATATGCAAATATCTTGAACTCCTGATCTCAGAACCAAATGATACCCGAATATTGTTGAGTCTTGATGATTTCAGTGACCATTTCGTATAGCAGTAGTCGGGAACCAGGTCATTGAGACCCTGTGTTTTCTTAATGGCATCCCCGAAGATTTTTTTCAAAGCGCCATTTTCGGTCCAGCAGTCGATGTAAGTTCCTTGCCACGCCTGACAATTCGTAAACTCCCATATTTATATGTACATATCAATGCCAATGCTTACCATTTATTGTGTTTTAAACCAGTACAGTCAAGTCACGAAGTCCTCGCTTTATTGAATGCAAAGACTTCCGGGCTTATTCAATTCAATTCAAGTTAATAATATTCTTCTGGCGCACTGATCTGTGGTTTAGCTGGATCACAATTCTCGAACAATAATATATGTTCATCCAACATGTTTTGCTGTGTTTACGGTGAAATCAAAATTTGACTAAAAATCTGCCACCATAAAACCTATGCATAATGACTGTCAATGTTCACCTTATTTTGGTAAATAAATCAATCGTCTCCGCATTGCCTTCTTTGTACATCATTATTGCATTCCATGTTCTGAATACACAAATTATTTTGGCCCAAATTATTCGTTTGATTGTATTTTGGTATGTCCAAACGATCAAATATAACTACAGGAATCCCGAGGTTCAATTTTGCCAATAGCCGGATCTTTGTACTGTTTTAGACAACTTTAGTCAACCAATTGAACCTACTACCTTTCATAACAAAGACAAGAAAGGGATGGTGATTTCGAAGTCCACGAGTTCTAGTTTTAAATTAGGACTGCGTATTATGTCCGGAACGGATCGTCATGCCCTGTATGATAGTAATATCATAACAATGATATCATAGTAATATCATAACAATGATATCACGCAAGCTGAGAGGGATTAACCTCCTCGGCACAGCAACATCAGCAAAAATTGAAGTTTTTTTTAGTAATTACAATGCAATTTATTTAGTATATGTCCAGTAGGCCTACATTCATAAAAAAAACAGTTTCTGGGCATGGGTGCACGAGGATCCGTTACGGAAATCACATGCAGTCCTATAGTTTATATTACCACAATCTTTGAATCGGGTGGTGAAAATGTCGGGTGGGGATAATGCCGTTGGAGAAGATGTCGGTGGGGGGAATGTCGGGTGGCGATAATGTTACAGATACCTATCACACATCACTTATTTTCAAGAATCAGCCTTTTGTATAGCTATTTTTTTAACTATAGCAGTACGGATAGCAGCCAATAAACGGACGACAATAGACCAGACGTCACTGGTGTCGCAATTTTGTGACCTCAGTGGTCATAGATTCGGGGTATTGTATCGGATGGCAATGAGTTCTTAGCTGGCTTAGCTGCCTAGACCGATATGAAATTTATAAGCGGTATGCAAGTTTCTGCTATACCTCGTGTAAAATCTTGTGATTTGATTGCATGAGCACAGCATATTAAGATAAGAGCGCATTTGGTGTATCCATGGCTTTCAATAGTCCCCTCCTGGTACCGAAAGGAGAATATCCGTGAACTCATTCTCTCGGGGAGAACTATTATCACAGGCATGCCAGTTGGGCATGTAAAGTGTATTATTACTATATCGAAACAAGATAATCAATTCGGTATACTATGGTTATTTCCTGGTTGCCCATCTCAATGTGTCATCTCTGCTTACATTGTAATTCAATTCAATTCAATTCAATAGCATCGGCATCCATACTATACCTCATTGTTCTACTTGAATAATATGTAGATAAATACATTGTACATCGAACTGCAACTTCTGGCTCCGTCGTCTGTCGTGCAGTGTATACCAACACACTCCATTAGCAGAGAATCAGGTTCAATATTTGGCTGCATGTATATATATTTCATGTACATCTCTACCTAAGTTTAAGATACAGTGCTTGGGGGAGTTCCGAATCACGGGGAGTTGTGGATGACTTTCCTAATTAATGCCTGATATTTCTTGAAGTAAAGCATCTGATTAAAATTTTTTAGGTTTATTGGAACGTCTGTTTCCGTGGACTGAAAGGAATGTCAAACAACCGACCTGCATTGTTTCTTTTCCGGTCAATTCGGCAACGTAATACTTCCGGTACTGTGGAATGACAAATTGACACCGAGTCGAAAAACACGTGCGATTTTTCCAGTAGTGAATCTACGCGGAATAAGGTGGGTTTAGGCGGTATATTCAGTATTTATTTAAGTGACAGAATCTTGCTAAATGGCCAAACAAAATATCTAGTGATTTGCGATAAATGTTAACTGACCAGCATTGTAATATAATGGCGCTATAGAGATGTCAATTCCGAATCAACGAAATAAGCGCCGTTCATAACTTGAAATCGGTGAATAAGGAACCGTCTCACAACTAATACAACAGATGTAAACCGACTTTAAGGAAGATTGGTCAATCCATGGCATTGTTCAAAAAATCCTTGTAACCAGAACTATGTGTGCGAACCATTCCAAACCTTGGTGAACAAATCATTTTTTCGATATTACATCATCATATTCAATAATTTCAGACATATCTCTTACTCCAATATAAAAAGTTTTATATAAATAAAATTGTTTATCACTGAGTGAGGTTTCTACGAGTTCAATAACTGGATGTTCCTTTATTAACACTATCTGGTCTGGAAGATTTGGGGTGTATCGCAGGTGAGGGGTGGGCGGGGGGGGGGAGAGAGTCAACCCATATATTTTCGCTATCCATAAGGCTAGAGCGCTGCAACATAACACACAGTATCTTTTGTTCAAGCTCTACCCGAAAGAGTAACAAAGTTTAAGATGAACGCTATGATGACGTCGAGTAACGTCATCTCGGCAGCCATTTGTCGACTATTTTTTGGGACGATTTTTCGAAATTTTAATTTTCTGATTTTTCTTTCATAAACTACCAAATAAAGTAGAGAATAACTACTTTTGCCCAAATAAAATACTTTTTAGGCCAGAAAAATTCGAAGAAATGGACAGAACTGGCTGAAAAAACGAATTTCTGAGATACCACACGGCCGCCTTTTGAATTTACCCATGATCCTCTGCTCGGCCCAGGCCTAAAATGACCCCAATATGATAAGCTTTAAAGTCACGAAGTTCCCGCTTCCTCTGTTTTGTCGTTTTGGAGCAGTACAGAAAAGTTCACTAGCCCACCCTCCATGATTGTCAGACATCGTATCCTAAAATGTTTTAAAAAATAATTAAATTGAGATTACAATGCAATTTTGTAGGCTCGCTCCAAGATAAATATACTTCAGAACATTTTCGACGCTAGATCTGCGTGTCATTTGTGCCTGAACTGCAACAGTTAAAAATTCGCTCACAGGGCGGGGAGAATTAAGGCAACATTGAAATTTTCTCCAGGGCTTCACTGGCCTATGGATGATTAGCAGATGACCCCTCAAGCCAATAAAAATTCCATTCTCAGTGCCTGTAACGGCCGCTAGTTGGCGTGATCCGCAACTCACCAAAATGATTCGCAACTGCCCGCGCTGGTCCACTGAAGCGGAGGTTATTTTCTCATCGATTGACAAGTCCGATTGAAGAATTTTTTACATACAATTATAGACGACAGATTTCCCTAGGCCCTGCAGGCCTTTTTTCACTGGCGCTTACCGCAATGCTCCGCTCTCTTCAAATGGACTAAACCTCGTTCGTATCCATTCTCATGTCATCAGATTGTATACCCCCTATTGCCAGATATGCTACCGGTAGTTTTGGAGGTTGTAAACTCTAACATTGGGAGAAGACATGTTTCATAGCATTGAGAAACACTTCTTCACAACGCCAAGGTTCGTTTTTGAGCCAGAGGTGAAACCTTGACCATGTTGCATAGCAGACCGCATTTCGCCCACTTTCAGTGTACCGGTATATGAATCTGTTGTCACATGATAACTTGTCATGATCGCGTAAAACAAGTGATCTGATTGGTCAATATGTACTGGATTTACAGTGGCATTTTCCATGAACCATTCATTCCTACGTGTACCAGGAATATCTAGAAGGGCACTGAACAGTTACCCATATAGGCTGACTGAATTGACCGTTTTCAGCTGGTGTAGCTGAAAGAAGATGCAGCAGTTATGAAAAAGAAAAGAGAATCGTTACAAAAGTCCATAACAGTAAATGAGTAATTGTTCATATGTGAAATACGAGTAATTTTAAATAAAATGCACCGGCAGCATTCAGAAAATTTTAATTTGACTAAACCTTCAACTGGTCGATTTCTGTTAAGCATGATCGCATAAAATCACATCATAACGATAAAAACAACAAAAGCTGATATTTTCAATGTGAAGCAATTTGAAACTTTTCAGTGCCCACCACCTGCGTTTATAATCAACCTGTATAGTTCCAAAAGTGACTATGTGAGCTGTACTCATATAAAAGTGACATAACGAACTATTTAATTAGATAATAAATATTCCGTGGCTTCAATGTCACAATTTTGTTGATTTAAGGAAATATCACATGGCCATTCTGGTGGAAATCTGCGGCTTACTGTCCAGTGTACCCTAGGATAGAGATACCTATGGTTTTAGCGAAGAGGTGAAGAACGAGGCTGTTATGTTAAACGTAGCTAGTTGATCTCCGCCTCAAGCCGATGGATATGGTTACCGAATTTCTCCGATGCTTCACATTTCACAACTCAATGTTGAAGTTAGATTTTAAAGATTACTGATGTGTAATCCGGCTCATTGCAAATATAGAATATATTTGGCATGTCTCAAACCTTGAACTCTTGTGGCAAATAACGATTTTCTATGAAACAATAAGAAATTCTGCATTGCCATTCAGCATATTCAGGAATTATTTAAACCACACACTTAGTCCCAGTATAGTTGCATGTACGGTACTGGTTTCGTTGTCAACTGAATTGTGCTATTAATATCTGTTTATATTTTGCTGTATAGCTATATCTTGGTTACGAATTGATCATCACTTGTTTTGTAATTAGCTGTATTAGCTATTGCATCACAACGCTAAGTGTCGGCTGATTTTCCAGTTACATCACTTCCGTTTGTTTCTGACTGAGGAATAAAGCCGAATTGCGCACAATAATCGACTTTTCTCTTGAACGTCGGTAAATAATAACTCGACAAAGTAATCAAACGTCAAACCCTGAATCTAAATGACAAGAGAGTTAAAAGCGAACTTGCTTTACAGGCATTGGCGCACATCCAGATAGTTGTGAAACTGGAAAGACATTGTGCATGGAGATCGATTATATTGTATTGAGATTGATGAGTAATTTCAGTCGCGGAACATTGCGGTAATCAAATATCGATCGAGCCCTTGTGTATGGAATCAATGGGCAGAGCTTTAGTTTGAAATCGCAGCATATATGTAATAACTAACATAAATAGATAGCACATTACAAAAATTCCACGCATAAGGCGATTACAAATCAGCGAAAAATTGAACAGATTTCTGCAGTGTAGAAGCCCTTAACGTCGCAATGCGATGTTAAGGGTCGGCATGATTGAAGTCTGAAAATCATAAGTAAATCTTATTCCTCATACTTCGATCTTTAAAAACACGTTTGGAACCTTTCAGCAGACATAGCGATATTAATTGTCGACCATGTCTACATTATGTACATTGCGATGTTATATAAGGGTCGTCATGTCGACCCTTAACATCGCAATCCGACGGTAAGGGTCGATCATGACGATATTTTCTCCATTGCGATGTTGAAGGTCGACATGTCGACCATTAACCTCACATTGCAATGTTAAGGACCGACATGTCAACGACGTTAAGGGTAGATGCGATGTTAAAGGCTTCTACAAGATGTTTATGGTTTCCACAGTGCAGTCTGTGAGCAAAAATCAATGTAACTCAAGGTCTGTCACTTCTTCTTTAATGCCAGTGATATTTTGTGGCCAAAGAAGTGTCTTTTGTCCAGACCTTTATAGCTGAAAAGACCTGCGTCTAGAAACATAGTTGTCCTTGGACATTGTTGGAATTTTTCGTGATCCCTACAAGCAGTATATGATCCGATTTTATTGATCGAGCACAGACACCACAACCCTACCCATATGATTCATGCCTCTCGTCGACTTTATGACAAAAGAGATGATTACAATTTCGACATCGTAAACTATCCCTTTCTGGACAGTAATATTCCAGTGGGATCTGCATATGGCGTATACATATCTCGCCTAGTAGCATTTGCTAGATCCTGTGTTAATTGTGACGATTTCAATCAACGTCACAAAACATTGTTGCAGAAACTTATAAAACAGGGCTATTCATCCAAGCGCCTCCACTCAAAGTTTCTCAAATTTGGCGATACATATCGCATGCTGATAGCAAAATACGAACGTAGCGTGCAAGATCTATGGCGTTACGTTTCGTAACTTGTGCCTAATTCCGCTTAACCCGGGGCTAGGGGCCGTATGAACCCACGTACTTCAAGATCCTCATGGTGCTCATATGAACAGTCACAATCAAAGCGTGACTGAGATACACTCATTCTCTAAATAACGACTTTAGAACGATTATTATGGATTAAGAATACTGATCAGCGATACGGATTTTATATTTTTGGAACATCATGATGTCTTGTCGGCATCATTGAAAACTGTTGACCGCTTCTCTCTTGCAGGAAACTAGCCTATGTTTGTGTATACTATGATTGTCTTTTTTGAATTTGGTGCTAATACTGGTATGTGGATATGGAATAGGTCTTTGGATTATGGACGCGGATACTCTTTAATGGACGACGGCTGAATTATGAATGACGGACTAGACGCTTGTATTTGTCGAGGCGGTTGGGCAGGTCAGTTCCATGTGCCAGTTACTGTTACAGCTTCCGCCTGTCAGAGATACATGTGCAACATTGGTGCGACATATGGCCATTCGGATTTCAATCTTACAATTTGACAGAGGGATAATGCAAATTAAAGGCGCTCTCGTATTGCAGCTTTCCATCTCGCAAAATTGTATTTCAAAATAAAATGATGGCATATAGGAATAACAGAGCAGAATTTATCGGTCCATTGTCTTCCAACATTCCACCTCTGACATATTTCATTTCGGTCGGGTGTGGTACAACAGTCTTCCACAGAAGATGTAGGGAACGCAGTGGAGTTAATGACCGCCTTAGTGAATATTATCGTGTAATAATTTTTCGATGTTTAGTTTTAGACCGTCAATCAAAAAACCGAGCGGCGTATAGCCGCGAGGTTTTTTGATGAGGTCTAAAACTAAACATCGAAAAATTATTACACGACAATATTCACTAAGAAGGTCATTAACTCCATTCTAACATGCACAATGATAATTTTTTCCTCATTTCATAAGCGGAATGGCAAATTTTCTGCAAATTTATCCCGTTTTGATGCAAGATTTTCGTGAGTGGTTTGCAGGCCATGCTCACACGTGCTGTCTGTTCACGAGCTGCAGCTGTGTGAACTCCGCCCACTGCGCAGTGGATGAACCAATCGTCACTCAGCTTTGTAGCACTGCGTCACAAGAATGAGACGTCACCAGTTCGGCACGTGAATGAAACAGCTCACAACAAACAAATGAAGATTATCGTGTGATAATCTCCGTATGTGTTGAGGTCTGGACCAATCAGCGCACGGCTATAACGCGGAGCATGTTAGAATTTTGATTCAAACACATTTCAATTCATCTGTAGAGGGGAAGATGGATAATAAATTTCGTTTCCGCACAATAAAATTAAAATGACAACGTATTATTTTTTAAATTAGTATGGGGATACCTTGTGATATGATATCGTTTGGGGTTTCATCTACATATGCACATGGCGCCATTTTGGGGTCAACCGGAAATTCGTTTTCAGACAATACAACTAGAATGACAATATATTCTTTCACAATTTGGTTTGTGGATACATGTATCATGCCAAATGATGTCCTTCAAAGGTGGTGCCATCTGGGAGTCTGGAACTTGAAACTTCATTGTCGGACTCGACAATTAGAACGCCTTATTGAATTGTTTCTAAATTTGATATATGAATATCTTGCTACAAGAGGAAGCTGGATATTGTGTTCCGTCCGCATACACCCAAATGTGGCACCACTCGTCTCCGCACAATGGCACCACTTGTCCCCACACAATGGCACCACTCGTCTCCGCACAATGCGAATTAGAACGACTTAACGAATTCTTTGGTATATTAATACCATCTCTGTCGCGATATATTGCTTGAAATTACCACCTTTAGCAATAATAAATGTTTCCTTCCATCCACGTGCAAATTGGATGACTCCTCGATCGTATACTATCTACTTTGTCTATTTCAATAAAACAGATCTGACCGAAAATAAAAGCGCATGCCATAAAAACTAAATGTTGAATGTTGAGAGAAACAGGACGCATTTTAGCAAAGAGAAGAAATGTTAAAACTGGAAGTGATATCCACAGTCATGATAAATGATGATGGCCGTCACCTTGTAAAGTTGATGAGGCCATTATATCACCTTTTGAGGGTGTAGTGATGAGTAAAGTTGATGAGGCCATTATATCACCTTTTGAGGGTGATGAGTAACGAACGTAACTTTGGGATCATCAGCCTGCGAAGAGGATAACAGGGACTTGTCAGCCCTCAAAGGTTCTAACTCGTCATCCTTTATTAGTGATACTTTCGTCACATTCTATTTGTGATAGCTAAGCAGTGGAGAAGGTGCCTCATCTGACCGATTGACCTTTGCATATCATTAACGTTGAGCTTTCTGGCGTCACTTCCGGTATCCTCAATTTTGCGTGATGAAAGTCAGGAATACGAGAGCGATGTCGAGCATTCCATCTCTCTTCTCTCGTTTTTGTGAGAGAAAAAGCTGAACCACGTGTTACTTATGGAAGACGGATGCGGCCATCGTAATGGCGTATTGTCGCCCTCTGAATCGGAGAAAACTTAAGCTTACTTTTCAGGGCGCCAATGGCCGAAAATGCGCCATTGCGACAATACGCCAAAACTACCGTTATCGTGTTGTCGTGTTGGCGCATTTTTAAAAGGCGACAATACGACATCACGACATCACGACAACGGCACAGTTTACGCAATGGCGCCCTAGTTGTCGTATTGGCACATTGTCGCATTGGCGGGGGCGACATAACGACAACACGACAACAGTTATCATAATGGCGCATTTTTGAAAGGCGACATAACGACATCACGACAATGCGCCAACCTGTTGTCGTATTGGCGCAATGTCGCATTGGCGGGGGCGACATAACGACAACACGACAACAGTTGGCGCATTGTCGTCTTCCGGTTCGTCTTTTGCGCAGATGCGGAAATACACTTAAATAGCGCTGAAAAAAAGGTGATACCGTATATGGTTTAGTTATTGGCCTACAAACACGATATAGTCAGTCATCAGTTTACAATCCATACTTTGCAGACTTTATCAGGCGAATAGGGTCTGACTGTATCTAGAGTTGGTTCTAGAAAGACTATTAGGCATTCAAAAACAAAAAGACGACAATGGTCTTTATTTCCGTCACTTTCATTTTCGAAAATGTGAATCCAGAGTCATGAACTCTTTTCGAAGAATGGGAGGTTGTATAGTTTAGGGGCCCAGAGCACAGTTGCCTGGCCTGTGGGATATTGGATGGTCGATGTCTACGTATAATTTTTTTCAATAAATCATGAAAATTAATAAATACATATATATTTTTTCAATCGATTTTTTTTAAAATATTTTTTGTAAGTGTATTTCTCTTTCATCTTTGGCTCAATTAAAGTCATTCCCTATAATGTCAAGCCGAGTTACTACAGGTTTTAATTATCTACCATACCCTGCCCTCTGTGACATAGATTAAAAGACTCTTTTATTCTATGTCATAGAGGGCAGGTATTTTTTTGGAGGGATCAGCGAACCCTGGGATTCCACGTAGAAATAATGTCTTGAAATGATATGTAAATTAAATGAATGTGGATTATGTAATTAGAGTATCTGTATGTGTATTAAACAGATCATCATATATTCATGTAGTTTGTGAGTGTACTATTTAAGTTGGAGGTTCAATATGCATCTAAAATCAGATATTATCGCCGCGAGCGCACCAAGGTAGGCATTAGGACTTCGACACGCACTGAACTCTTGGAAATCCCCCCGCCCCAAGTTGAAATCCTGCCTATATTAAGATGGGCACGGCCCAAGTCAGAATCACCAGTGATTTTCATAAAAAATCACCAGAAATTTTCATCAAAAGTAGGTCAGCTCAGAACTTGCTGGTAACAGTCCCCTAATGCACCTTCATGCAAAAAATCAAGGTTCTAATGCCAACGGTTCTCCTTAGTTTGCCGACGCAAGGATTCGGATGGACTCACTCACTCACTGACTGACTACCGGACAATTTGCAGATGGTAGCCTACTTCGTAGGAAAATAGAACCATAAATCTACATACATTTTGTTCAGATTTATTTCCGGGAAAACGCGTAAAGGCATCTCCGGCAACCTGGGACCCCGGAGCTTCCGGGGCCTAGGCGGCCCCTGGACCCTCGGCTGTCAGGCTGTGAGGATCGTTTATTTTAGCTTTGTGTAAATGAATCGATATCATATTGGTTCTAATGTTCCATCTGGGACTTCGGAGCTTCCGGGGCCTCGCCTGTTGGGCTGTGAGGATTTCCTTGTTTTATCTTTGTGTGAATGAATCGTATCGGTAGGCGTATTGGTTTCCCTCCCATGAACTAAAAGTCAAATGGATGCAGGGATGAGGTACGATTTTTCAATATCGATGCGTGCTTATAATTGCGAAAAAGTCGTGAAAATAGAACCATAATTGTGCATACATTATGATCAGTTTTATTTCCGGGAAAACGCTGGGGGAGGCGGGTATCTCCCATTCCTAAGCCCGCCAGTATTCTATGCTTGTTAGCCTATGTGGTTTCTAATAGCTCGCCTTTTCCCGATACCGATGGCTAGGCTTACAAATCATTCAGAATTTCTTCCTGAATTTCAGGACGGCTGACTGCATTAATTATCAGACATATTCGCAAATTAATCTAGCATGCGTGTCAAAGATAACACTGAAATACTCGGTACATTATATACAATATTACTTTATTTTGGGTTAAATCGTTATGAATTGCAGGCCTATAATCAAGATGATATATTTACATGTATGTATTTAAAACTGTACAAGTAATAATTAACCAGTTATTTAATGATAAAACGAAATGGTTATTTTGACGGAGGCATCTAGCTGTTCCTATAGGACTAGTACGGTGGCTCATAGGGGACATGCATTTTATTTTACCAGTTTATTTATTTTTTGTTAATTCCTACCTCAGTTGAAACGTTTTAACTCGAGTTGAAATAATTTCTACCTCAGTTGAAATGTTTCAACTCGAGTTGAAATGTTGAAATGATTTCTACCTCAGTTGAAACATTTCAACTCGAGTTGAAATAATTTCTACCTCAGTTGAAATGTTTCAACTGAGGTAGAAATTATTTCAACTCGAGTTGAAACATTTCAACTGAGGTAGAAATTATTTCAACTCGAGTTGAAACATTTCAACTGAGGTAGAAATTATTTCAACTCGAGTTTAAATGTTTCAACTGAGGTAGAAATCATTTCAACTCGAGTTAAAACGTTTCAACTGAGGTAGAAATTAACAAAAAATAAATAAACTGGCAAAATAAAATGCATGTCCCCTATGAGCCACCGTACTAGTCCAATAGGAACAGCTAGATGCCTCCGTCAAAATAACCATTTCGTTTTATCATTAAATAACTGGTTAATTATTACTTGTACAGTTTTAAATACATACATGTAAATATATCATCTTGATTATAGGCCTGCAATTCATAACGATTTAACCCTAAATAAAGTAATATTGTATATAATGTACCGAGTATTTCAGTGTTATCTTTGACACGCATGCTAGATTAATTTGCGAATATGGCTGATAATAAATGCATTCATCCGTCCTGAAATTCAGGAAGAAATTCTGAATGATTTGTAGGCCTAACCATCGGTATCGGGAAAAGGCGAGCTATCAGAAACCACATAGGCTAACAAGCATAGATGACTGCCGGGCTTAGGAATGGGAGATAACCCCCCCCCACCCCGGTCAGCCAATATATCTCTGAGCTCATATATGCTTTTCTAAATCAACTATCGACTATCACAACCCAACAGGCGAGGGTCCAGGGGCCGCCTAGGCCCCGAAAGCTCCGGGGTCCTAGATCGCCGGAGATGCGTTCTGAGCGTTTTCCCGGAAATAAAACTGATCATAATGTATGCACATTTATGGTTCTATTTTCAAATTTTTTTCGCAATTATAAGCACGCATCGATATTGAAAAAATCCCACCTCATGCCCGCATCCATTTGACTTTCTAGTTATATTTAAAACATACAAACGATGACTTTTAGTTCATGGAAGGGAAACCAATACGCCTACCGATACGGTTTATTCACACAAAGATAAAACAAGGAAATCCTCACAGCCCAACAGGCGAGGGTCCAGGGGCCTACACTGCAAAAAGTGGTTACATGTTTAACGTTTCATTTTGAGATGGGTAACATGTGAGATGCTTCATAATGCTACATGTTTCACCCTGTTTTCCCATGAAAACATGTCTCAAAGACGTGAGAATACAGCTATTTGAGGGTTGTGACATGTTTCAATCGCGTTGCCGTTTCACTATACGACCCGAATAGCTGTTTGAAACATCAAAGCCGAAACACGTACATGTCTCAAGGAACACAGTATAAAAGACGGATAGTGTTTTCTGGTGCATGGAAGCCCTGGCTTCCAAAAAATTATTTTTGGTCTTTAGCGATCGTGAATATATCTGTTAGTATTGGGAATAAACAGACCGACCAATTTAACTGAATTACTTGCATCGTAATATAACTCTTCCAGGCCTAGGGTATTTGACTGTTTGAGGCCTGCCAAGGCCTGGGAAGAGACGCCTCCTCCCCACTAAATATTTTTTCACTCCTTGATTCTAAAAGCCCCCAAAATATATCTTGGGGTCTGCTCTGGTAGAAAGTGCAAAAATCCAAAAAATTCAATCCTTGAACACTTCGCAGTTACGTCATATTCTAAATATGACTTTTTGGTCGATTTTTCGGTCAGATTTTCCATTTTGTTTATTTGTGCCAGGTTCTCCGAAGTAAACTACATAGTACATCAGGGAAGAATTATCTGATGTGAAATAAAATAGCTCATGCACTCTTTTATCCAAAAAAGAAAAAAAAATCTCGAAGAAAAAGGGAAAACACCGCTTTTCTGGTACCCCACATGATCGCCACTTTAAATTTGCCAATGATTCATACCAAACAAATAAACAGCACTAGTGTCGCTATAAAAAAGAGTGACATTGATGGGGCATCATTGAGGGCTCGCTTTGGGAGTGTGTAGCGCATCAGGATATTTTCTGGACAATACGATTGCTCTATATACAATTACAGCCTTGCGCGGGATTCGGCCATTGTATGACACAAATGACACCAAACCGTGCAGGCATCTTCACATTTCAAGTTAAATACTACACTAATGTTTCGTCATTTACCTTGACCTATTGAATAGAGTAAATTGGTAAAAACTAGGAAACGCATGTGATGGCATATAGCTAATCAAGATAGGAGCTTGCCAACACAGTGCAGCGAGGATTTTCTTTGATGTCAGCCTGGGAGATTTCCAAATATGGCAAGTGGTGGTTGTAGTGATGTTAATTTCTTTCGAATAGTCGATCAAAATTGAATTTTAAAGAGGTCATACATTGCACTCCTCCTAATATGGATCACGGAATATTTATAGAGCTATGACATCATCAAACTCATATTCTGATCAGATATTGTATTTATATGTCCAACCAAGGCAACACGTGTGGTGTTCGACTTGGATATGCGAAGATGAAACCAGGAGGAGAGAGGGGATATTATGTTTTATTTTTAGGAAAATATTGAATATTGTTGGTGTGTAAAACAAATTTTCCTCCTTCCTCCCTGACTGTGACCACTGCTGCGACAACTCGAGAAGAGTCCAGGACTCTGTTATCTTAATAATCATCTGCGATCCGTATTCCATTTCCCGAAACGGAATGGAATTTCAACGACTCTCACTCGGAGATATTTACCGCGAGCAGATGAATGAATGATAGAATCATTTTCAAGTTACAGACATTCATGTATCTAAGTCAGCAAGTATGGTCAATATCTGTATGCATTTTAGTACCCCTGTTGAGAGCTGCTTCCTGTGTGCTGGATTTGCTTAATATCTGAATGTAAATGTACCATTTGGTGTAAATCTGTGATCTAGTTCACCAAAACATGAACACATTATTGGCATGAACAATTTGCACGCCATGATAAATGGGTTCACATCCGGAATTATGATATACCGAACATATATCTGTCTGGAATGATCGCATTCATTGTTAACCTGACGAGCACGCTTGTCTATTGTATATGTTCCTGTCTGTAGCCTATCGTTATTGTTGGCTTACACCCGAGTTGGACTTCCATCGAAGATAAGAGAATAAAAACTGATGCAAGCTGAATTTAATAAAAGATTCGTGTATTTCTGTTTCTTTCACAGGCGATCTGGCGATCTGATGAAACATGTAATGGGAGATAGACTATTTTGAATCACTTTCAAGTTTGAGACATGTTCGGACACGTTTCGGTTGCGACATGTTCCAAAAGTTGGGACAAAGTCATGTTTGGGCTTAGACGTTTCATTTTGAAACATGTAGTCGGCCGTAACATGTTTCAGATTGAGAGATGTACATACAACACATGTTTCACTGTGCAGGATGTCACATGCTTCAAACGGACACATGTTTAACGACGACATGTCCATATTGAGACATCATTAACACATATGAGGATGACACGTGTTTCAGATTGAAACATGAAGCCGTTTCCAAATGAAATATGTACGTACTCACATGTCCCAAAAGTTGGGACAAAATCATGTTTCATTTTGAGACGTTAAACATGTCGCCAATTTTTACAGTGTAGGCCCAGGGGCCGCCTAGGCTCTGAAAGCTCCGAAGTCCCAGATCTCCGGAGATACGTTCTGAGCCTTTTTTCCGGAAATAAATTCGAGCATAATGTTTGTAGATTTATGGTTCTATTTTCACGTTTGTTTCGCATTTATAAGCACGCATCGATATTGAAAAAATCATACTTCATGCCTGAATCCATTTGACTTTCTAGTTATATTTAACACATAAAAAAATACGATGAGTTTTACATCATGGAACAGTAGAACCAATATGATATCGATTCATTTACACAAAGCTAAAATAAGCGATCCTCACAGCCTGACAGGCGAGAGTCCAGGGGCCGCCTAGGTTGCCGGAGAGGCCTTTTACGCGTTTTCCCGGAATAAATCTGAACACATGTATGTAGATTTATGGTTCTATTTTCCTACGAAGTAGGCTACCATCTGCAAATTGTCCGGTAGTCAGTCAGTGAGTGAGTGAGTCCATCCGAATCCTTGCGTCGGCAAAATAAGGAGAACCGTTGACATTAGAGCCTTGATTTTTTGCATGAAGGTGCATTAGGGGACTGTTATCAGCAAGTTCTGAGCTGACCTACTTTTGATGAAAATTTCTGGTGATTTTTTATGAAAATCACTGGTGATTCTGACTTGGGCCGTGCCCATCTTAATGTAGGCAGGATTTCAACTTGAGGCGGGGGGATTTCCAAGAGTTCAGTGCGTGTCGGAGTCCTAATGCCTACCCTACTTCGTAAGTCGTGTGACGTTAGTCACACTACCATGTACACATTTGTTTCGCATAAACACGCATCGATATTGAAGAATATGACTCCATTTGACTTCCTGGTTTAACGTACACAAACAAAACGAGCCTATAACACAACACTAAACGTGGTGTGCTCGTATGGCAAGCCGTTTTACTTTTTATTCATTATTTGGTGATATCATCAAATATTTGCTGATATCATGAAATGTGTTCCATGATGTAAAAGTCATCGTATTTGTTAATATCAGCAAATATTTGATGATATCAACAAATATTTGCTGATATCAGCAAATATTTGTTGATATCAGCAATTTTTTGCTGATATCTCCAAATCATTTGATGATATCTGCAACTGATTTGCTGATATCATCAAATGATTTGCTGATATCAGCAAATCATTTGATGCTATCATCAAAAACGCTTTATTTGTTGATATCAGCAAATGATTTGCTGATATCATCAAATGATTTGATGATATCAGCAATTGATTTGCTGATATCAGCAAATGATTTGATGATATCAGCAAATACTTTATATTTGATGATATCATTAAATATGGTGGAAGGTCAAAGTATGAACCATAACATGGAAGGCTCCCTGTTCAGAATGACAATAAACTTCGTCACAGCGCATGTTCCGTTTCACAGGCTCGCTTCACTATTTCTGCCCCCCACTGTGTGGTGGACCTACCTCGCACACGAGTTTCTGTAAGGCCAACATAGATATAACACCGAATTGAAAAGTGATCGGAATGTTCAACAAATAGCGCTTGAGATCATACTGAATTTACAGGGGACATGCTTAGATAAGTAATGTCACACAACTGTTTCAATCTGTATCGGCTTTAGTACTATTTGATTACAGTACCCACATCATATAAAGATAAAAAGAAGACATATGACTTCATTGAGGCTTGGCTAGTTCTGTCTTTATCGCAACAGCCTGGTCTCCTGTTACGGGTCAGTAAAGGGTCATAGAGATTAATTTATTGTTGTATGTGCGGCTATGCCTTATCTCCTGCCCTAAAAGCTAACCAGTGAAGAAGCACGACAATCGGCTCTGCCTTAATATACCATGCTTTCCGGCTTTCCCGAAATCATTATCCCCTTTCGCCTCACCCCGATTATACTCAAATGCAGATCTAATGAATTTGTGTCTACAAGTCAATAACCCGCGATGGAAAAGTTTATCTTCCCTGCTCTATATTTATTTGAATGCCCTTATATTCATGATTCTATTTTTCATTTATTAATAAAGATTGGCGTAAGGTATATGCCAGAGGTTTGATAGGTTTTATTGTTATTGTCTGGTTCTTTAAGTACCGTAATATATATTGCATGTGATTTGTCTGTAGATAGCTTTACCACAAGGTATAAATTATCAAACAACAGGATGAGAAGGGAGCAGGCATTAACATTTAGGCTTATTTTCACGTTCCGCCATATTTAATGATATCATCAAATGATTTGCTGATATCAGCAAATCACTCGATTTGATGATATCATCAAATGATTTGCTGATATCATCAAATCATTTGCTGATATCATCGAACCATTTGGTGATATCATCAAATCATTTGGTGATATCATCAAATCATTTGGTGATATCAGCAAATCGACTGATTTGGTGATATCAGCAAATCATTTGATGATATCATCAAATCATTTGAAGATATCAGCAAATATTTAATGATATCAGCAAATGCCGAATAAAAAGTAAAACGGCTTGCCATACGCTCGCGGCGATAATATCTGATTTTAGATACATATTGAAACTTCAACTTAAATAGTACACTCACAAACTACATGAATATATGATGATCTGTTTAATACACATACAGATACTCTAATTACATAATCCACATTCGTTTAATTTACATATCATTTCAATACATTATTTCTACGTGCAATTCCAGGGTTCGCTGATCCCTCCGAAAAAATTTTTTTGGGTGGTTTCATTGTTTTTGAATGCCTAATAGTCTTTCTGGAACCAACTCTAGATACAGTCAGACCCTATTCGCCTGATAAAGTCTGCAAAGTATGGATTGTAAACTGATGACTGACTATATCGTGTTTGTAGGCCAATAACTAAAACATATACGGTATCACCTTTTCTTTCAGCGCTATTTAAGTGTATTTCCGCATCTGCGCAAAAGACGAACCGGAAGACGACAATGCGCCAACTGTTGTCGTGTTGTCGTTATGTCGCCCCCGCCAATGCGACATTGCGCCAATGCGACAACAGGTTGGCGCATTGTCGTGATGTCGTTATGTCGCCTTTCAAATATGCGCCATTACGATAACTGTTGTGTTGTCGTTATGTCGCCCCCGCCAATGCGACATTGCGCCAATACGACAACAGGTTGGCGCATTGTCGTGATGTTATGTCGCCTATCAAAAATGCGCCATTACGATAACTGTTGTCGTG